>CAUYLG010043578.1:0-34017 GCA_963573385.1 Cacajao melanocephalus
TCCTAAGCAAAAAGAACAAAGCTGGAGGCATCAAGCTACCTGACTTCAAACTATACTACAAGGCTACAGTAATCAAAACAGCATCGTACTGTTACCAAAGAAGAGATATAGACCAATGGAATAGACCAGAGGCCTCAAAAACAATGCCACACATCTACAACCATCTGATCTTTGACAAACCGGACAAAAACAAGCAATGAGGAAATGATTCCCTGTTTAATAAATGGTGTTGGGAAAACTGGCTAGTCATATGCAGGAAGCTGAAACTGGACCCCTTCCTTACACCTTATACAAAAATTAACTCCAGATGGATTAAAGATTTAAACATAAGACCTAACACCATAAAAACCCTAGAAGAAAACCTAGGCAACACCATCCAGGACATAGGCACAGGCAAGGACTTCATGACTAAAACACCAAAAGCAACAGCAACAAAAGCCAAAGTAGACAACTGGGATCTAATTAAACTTAAGAGCTTCTGCACAGCAAAAGAAACAATCATTAAAGTGATCCAGCAACTAACAGAATGTGAAAAAATTTTTGCAATCTACCCATCTGACAAAGGGCTAATACCCAGAATCTACAAAGAACTAAAACAGATTTACAAGAAAAAAATAAACAAACCCATTCAAAAGTGGGTGAAGGATATGAACAGACACTTTTCAAAAGAAGACATATATGTGGCCAACAAACATATGAAAAAATGCTCATCATGATTGGTCATTAGAGATATGAAAATCAAAACCACATTGAGATACCATCTCATGCCAGTTAGACTGGTGATCATTAAAAAATCTGGAGACAACAGATGCTGCAGAGGATGTGGAGAAAAAGGAACACTTTTACAATGTTGATGGGAGTGTAAATTTGTTCAACCATTATGGAAGACAGTGTGGGGATTCCTCAAGGATCTAGAAATAGAAGTTCCATTTGACCCAGCAATCCCATTACTGGGTATATACTCAAAGGATTATAAATCACTCTATTATAAAGACACATGCACACGTATGTTTGTTGCGTCACTGTTTACAATAGCAAAGACCTGGAACCAACCCAAATGCCTATCGATGATAGACTGGACAAGGAAAACGTGGCACATATACACCGTGGAATACTATGTAGCCACAAAAAATGATGAGTTTGTGTCCTTTGTAGAGACATGGATGAATCTAGAAACCATCATTTTCAGTAAGCGGACGCAAGAACAGAAAAGAAGATCACAGGGAGGAGTCTGAGGTCCAAGAATCTGCCTTTTTCAATAGTACTCCTATTTGGACCACATTGGCAGACAGTACTTGGTAAATCAGAAAAAAAAGTTAGACCTTAGAGTTAAGATATGATTTTAAATCCCATTCATGTATTAATTCAAAGTATAATTGAAATCCAATTCATGTATAATTTTAAATCCCATTCATGTATAATTCTAAAAAAGTATTTTTGAGAGCCAGACACTGTGCTGGATGCTGCAGAGATAGCAAGAGACGGTTCATATTACTGCCTTCAAAAGCTTTATAGTAGGGTGGGGAGAGCAGGTGAATAGGCAGGTGTGATGCAGTGGACACATGCTGTGAGAAGGGATGGGAGGGTATTCTGGGGAACCCAGGGAAAGGGGTCCCTAACGTCACCTAGGAGGTCAGAAAGCCTTCCTAAGAAAGGGAAGATGAGACTGAAACCCGATGGAGGAGTTCACCTAGAGAGCAGCTCAGTGGACCAGTGGGGTGCATGCAGGCATGGCTGCTGAGGTAAGCGGCAGGTAAACTGCAGGACAGGGAGCTCACCTGGGCCCTAAGACTCAAGGAGGAGGACTTGGAAGGAGGCATCTCCGAAGGGAGTGAGCCTCCTTAATGGGGGGTGTTCTAGATGATTCACAAAATTCCCAAATGTCTGCATGCTCTCTGTCTCTTAGCTAGATGGAGAGTGGGTGATTATGGCCACTTTCCTGCTTTCTTAAGTCCCATCCTGAAGTTTGAACATAAAATTTTCCCCTGTGTTGTTTTAATGAAATTGCGAAGATCAGAGATGGGTCCAGCATGATATGTAAGGGGCTCAGCAAGCACTAAAGCAATAAAGTCAAGACAGTGGGTGACAGCACAGAATTTCCTAAGTATTAAATTAATTTAGGGCTTTTATATGAAACCCCCCAAAGGTCCTGATAATAAATTCTCATTCTCTTTTCCATAGCCACTCCTCCTTTCCCATCCAAAACTTATCTGGACTTCAAAGTCTCCCTGAACCCCCAGAGGAGCTCTCTGGCCCTTAGCAGGGTTGTGACGGTGGGAACTGGCTGATTTAGGGCCCTATCCACTTCCCTTTCACAATGAGGCTGCCTGTTAACTTGGGTCACTGTCCTCTGGATGTAGGTGCATTTTTAAAATATTCCAAGCCAATGACTCTAGGCATTTTGGTCTCTTGTTAATATAGAATAATAAATTTCTGAATTCAGCAAAGACAAATAACCCTTCACGAGTTATTAATACTTCATAAAACAAATACTCCAGCTTTTGTTTAGTTTCTGGCTTTCCCTTGCTCTCTTCCCTTGTATTGTTCTTTCTGCCAATTTTCTTTTCTCTTCCTGCATCTATCTTTTCTCAGACTCCGTTCATAGTACTAAGTTTGGTTTTGATTGTGAAAATGTTATTATAAATATACAGTTTTCTAATCTACTTTGAAACCTCTCAGAATTTGTAAGTGGGATTTTTTTAAAGGGTTGTTTTTGTTGTAACTCTGCAGCCTTGCTTTAAAGGTTTCTTTCACCATTGAGTTAAAGAGGATTTTGTAATGCATATTTTTTCTTAACTAAGGCAGTTTTTTATCTACTTGCTTTATCTATTTCATTCTTTATTCCTCCCCTATGCTATTTTTCTGCATCTCAATCTCCTTTTCCAGTCTGGTATCTCATTTTTCTAGTGGTATCCCCCTCCTCTTCTCCTCTCTCTTCTGTTTTTCTTCATTTTCTCTTGTTTCTCTCTGGTGTTGATTTTCTCATTGAAAGCTTCAATATTACAAGAAAAAAAAAAAAAAGGATTCTGATACTTCATTGGAATCCCTACCAGGTCAGCTGTGGCTAGAACCAATAAGGGTTTCTGTTAAGGTTTTGAAAATTCATTTAATACGTTATTTTTAAAGCTTACAGTAAAAAAGGACAAGCCAAAATTCTTAACACACACATATACAAATTTCTTGTGCAAATGAACCGTTCCATTACATAACTAGTTTCGGTTTCATGCACATCACTTCTCTCATACAACTCAAATTCTGTGTAAATATGAGTTCAAGAACACATGCTAAATTTGAACACCAATCTTCTTTCTCGAAACACATGCATCCTACAAGTCATAGCACTTGCTCTTTTAAGCAGGCATCACTAGCACTTTCCTGCCACTTCTTAACTCCCTGTGTTTTATAGTCTTCCAGGGAGAAAGGAGCCTGACTGCTTAAGCACCCCTCCAGGCAGGATGGACAGCGGCTCAAAATATCTAACAGATGTCGTGCTGTACCTCAGGATGAATCTATTATTGATTCGGAACTCTTGCTCGGGTAACTTTTGCCAGGTTTCCTTTCACACTTGTGATGAGGAAATGGATTGAACATCAGTAAGGGGACAAGACAATAACAATAAACAGACATGGTTTAGAGCAAGGCAGCAATAACAAAAACAATCCCTGGTCCCCTGACAGTCGCTCTCCTTCCAGCGCCAGGTTGCAAATCATTTGGTTTCGTTCTCCCTGAGCTCACACACGTTCAGATACAGGATCTGAAAGCGTGCCCAATTTGAGTTCTTGTTCAGGAAATATTTGGATAAGAGAGACAGGACTAAAGAAATTCAGAGTCATCTTGGAGGAAGTTATCTAAAGAGATGGGTGTGTTAGGCCTGGAAAGTGAAAAGGACGACTTAATTCTCTGTTCCTGTCTAATCAGAATCACTTGCAGCCTCAAAAGCAGGTCCTGATTGCAGTGGGCGCCAAAGGCATATTTTCCATGTTCAAAGCAGAATCCATCATATTCTCCCCCTCCTTCCAAGCCTGCAGTCTCTCATCCAATTTACCTAATACATCACTGTCATGTTCATTTTTCTAAAGCTCTTTCCTCTCAACTGCCTTAGATATTTTCAGGAAGCTGGTGTGATAAAAATATATGAATTAGTTTATCCAACCATTATGTAACGAGTGCCTGCATTAAGGCTATAGGGAGCAATAAGAAATGGTACTGCCCAATGTAGCCGGAAGATAGTAATATAAACGAACACACAAACAAGTGACAAGTGGAGTCAGAGCTTTCACATGGAGCTATGGAGAAGAAGAGAAGATATTAACTCAACGTAGGGAGGGGACAAGGCTAGAGATTATCAGGGAAGGCTTCATGGAGGAGGTGACATTTGAGCTGAATTTTCAAGGGTGAATAATATTTTTCCAGGCAGACAAGGAGACTACTCACACATAGGTGTGGGGGTGTGAGAAATCATGACATTTAATGTAACAGTGAGGAATTCCAGGTCAAAGTGCAGTGGCCACAAGGGATGTGTTTGAGGGGGTTACTTGGTAGGCAGGTAGGTAAAACTTAAAAGATGACAAACCTGATATACCTTACTAAGTCCTTGAATATTCTTCTATGGGACAGAGGGACCTATTGATGGATTTTAAGCTAGGGAGCCATGCACTCATATTTCTAATTAAGACTCATGTTTTGTGGGTTGGGAAGGAGACAGCGAGCCTGGTGGGGGCTGTGCTGTTTGGAGGTGGCACTGACATGGGGTCCTAGGCAAAAAGTGCTGTAGTAAGAGTCCAAGGGGGAATTGATAGAGACTGGGGAGAAATTTCAATGTAAAAGGTTGAATAATGATAAAAAATTAATGTAGGCCACTAACTTGCTTAAAAACAAAACAAAACCTTCAGTGGTTTCTCATGACTTACCAAATTAAGCTGAAAATACTCAGCCTGATATGCAACACCCTTAAGAATTTGGGTCCAGTTCATCTTTCCAATTCCATTTATCAATATTCCTCTGCTGGGAGAAGAAGTGGAGGAATGCTCATTGCTTTCTCTATGTTTTCTTGATTCCTTGTCATCGGTCAGGCTCTTCACTCTGCAGTGACAATCCTTCCAACCCTTCTGGTCCAAAGCCTCCCAGGGGCCCACCAATCCACACTTCTCTATCATCTCTCTGACTGAACAGAATCTCTCCCTTTTTGGAGATTCCACAGGAACATGAGTTATCTCCGTTATTTCACATATTTCTTTGGTGCTTTGTATTTTCTTAATAGTCCTCTCTCCCTTCCACTGCATTTATCAACTAAGATGTAATTTTAGTAAGGACTGGGATTCTCTTATTCATACTTTTCCCCCCTTGCAAGCCTTACCCCTAGAGCTTTGTACAAAACACTTGTATTTGTGGCTCATGCCTGTAATCCCAGCACTTTAGGAGGCCAAGGCAGGTGGATCACGAGGTCAGGGGTTCAAGACCAGCCTGGTCAACATGGTGAAACCCCGTCTCTACTAAAAATACAAAAATTAGCCTGGCATGGTGGTGGGCACCTATAATCCCAGCTACTTAGGAGGCTGAGGCACAGAATTACTTGAACCCAGGAGGCAGAGGTTTCAGTGAGTGGAGATCTTACCACTGCACTCCAGCCTGGGTGACAGAGTAAGACTCTGTCTCAAAAAAACAAAAGCAAAAACAAAAACAAAAAAACCCTTTTTTTTTCAAATTTAAGATTTTTACTACAGTTGAATTTCCTTACTTTCATGAAGTAAAGTGGAGTATTAGAACATTTAGGCAGATAATTCAAATCAAAGTATCTATTTGGCCATGATACCGGGCCATTGTTAAATTAAATCTCATGACAATATTAACTTAGACATGATTCACTAATTGAGTAAAGAAAAACATATATAAAGTTTTACACCCCCAAATGTATTCATCAATAAATCCTGGTTATGCTTGGCACATCACAAAGAGACCAATGGATCGTAAAGATATTATTGATAAGATTCTGTAAGCTCATATCCTGCTATTAATTTTTTATACCAAATTCTTATTGGCTTTAATGAGAGTTCCGATGTTTTTTCAAAAGACAACCCCATAAAAGAAGTTGTAAATAAATTTGTTTTCAGTTCTATAATGAGGTATATGTGGGTTCAAGTGGAGAAAATTGCTTTGGGACATATTTATGGACCATATGTATTTATTCATCTAGGAATATTTGAGTAAAAACTCCCCTCGAAGACCACAAACATGAAACAGGACATGAGTATTTGCATCATTACTATTTTGTTTCAAAATATGATTATTATATTTATATGGTGTTTATCTTTGAGTGGCAATGAGTACACTTAATTCAAAATCTTTGAAAAATTGTTTCATCTCTATATGGTTCTTAACAATCAAATGTTATCACTATTTAACTGATGTGGAGCCAAAGCACAAAGAGGTGAAGCTAATTCCTGGAGAGAACTTGAGATAACCTGGGGAGTCTGTAAAGATTTTAGTACAGCCTTCAAAGCTCAGTTGTATCCTACTTCCTCCCAATACCTTTGCTTGGCCATTCTGAGTCAGAGTGGTTGTCCTGAGTCATTGTTGCATCAGGCATTGCCCTTGTACCACTCTCTGCTTTGTGTGTGTTGGTCTTGTCTGCCCATTTAGACTTCAAGTTCCTTTAGGGACGTGAAAACTCATATTATTAGCTCATTGATTATAATAATTTCTAAAATTACCCCTTGGAATAAAATATGCTAAGCATCTGGTTTATCCTTTTTAGAAACATCTGCTCTAACATTTATTGAGTACTTGGTATGTGTCAGGTACCAGGGGCAGAGAAAAGAATAACCCATTGCAGTACCTTCTCCAAATCTGTGAGTGAGACAGGACAGTTACCACAGCTGAAGTCTGGTGAGAAGGGTGCTTTTATGGAGAAAAAGACAGGGTATCTTGGTTCGCAGAGAAGGGGCTGCTGACAAGCTAGCCACTTACAATCAATAGAACAGAGGCTCAGGAAAGAAAAATAACTTGCTCAGTATAATGGCTCAGTACATGGCAGTGGCAGGAATCGAACCCCAGGTATACAGCTCCACAGCCCAGATTTCCTTTTCTACATCCGTTTATTATCCTGCTTGAACACCTGACTGTGTCTTACTTGTGGGTGTCCTCCTCTGCAGCTGTAAAACAGTTGCCATACATAGAAAACAGTTGTTTTACTGAGTTAATGAGTGGAGGTAATGTAATGTTGTTTTTTACTGCATTTCATGCCAAATATTAAGTTAGTGCTCAATGGCTAACTAAAGCATTTCTATGTTTTCAAAGAGAGGTTGAAGGCAGATTAGGACAGCCTATTGTTCTATTTCCCTTTTGCCATTGAAATTGAAAAAAAAAAAATAGAAACAAGGCCACTTTTTAACCCACATGGCTAGAAATGAGGCAGAACTGGGGTCTGGCAATGAGCGATGGGCAGAAGGCTGTTACAAAGTGAGTACATGGACTTTGAAGGCGCAGGGTTGGTTGCTTATACCTTCTGTCTAATACAGCTGTTTGTATGGGTTTCAGACAGGCAAGTTTCAAGTGCAGGATGGATTTGTGATATAAACGCCCCATTCTTTATGCCCATTCCTCCATCATTAACCTTCCTACTCAGTCCTCGAAAAGAAAAGCCCGGCATCTTCCATCTGCTCCATGTTATTTATGATGATGTCTCTAATTATGTCCAATTGAGTTGCTGTCGATGATTAAAGGTAATAAGTAATAATAACTTGGCCTCATCATTACCACCATTATTATTAGCTCATTGATTGCAATAATTTCTAAAATTACCCCTTGGAATAAAATATGTTAAGCACCTGGTTTATCCTTTTTAGGAACATCTGCTCTAAATGTGTGATAGCATGGGACTGAACGTGTCTTGCTCCAAAAGGAAAGCAAACAATGTTGACATTGGGAGTCTTGTCTGTGCTGGTATGGGTATATTGGGAGATGATGAGAGGAGGAAGTAATGATCATGCTCAAGTTCAATGCTGGAATTACAGAGCTGTTTAAAAAAAGGGAAGAAAAACAAACACACATACACAACCTGGCATATTCTATGGCTACTGCCCTCTTTGCTCCTTCTTTGAAAAGATTCCCACATTCAGTGTGGCCCTGAGCTTTGCCATGGTGGTGCTTCTCCTGATCTGTATAACCAGGATATTGGGTAAGTGGTAATTGGGAGGAATAGGTAACCAGAGACATTACAGAGTTACATGTGGTGAGGAGAGCGGTGATCTATAGGAAATCCTTTGAGAAGATCCACTCCCTAACACCATGTTCCTGCTTCGGTTCTGGAAATTTCACCATTGACCTTTCATTCTTTTTGGTTAAGTGGTCTTCTCAAGACTCCTCTTTGAGAGTGAGAGTCCACCATTGGTGATTGCACTGCATGTTTCTAATGCCTTGGTATGCTTTCCTTTATTACATGCTTACCTCTTTATGGGGATGGCAGCCACTGTGGAGACAGACACTGCATGTTCTTAGTGGTAAGAGATACTAGGGAAACATTAGCTCTGAGAATAGTATTTAAAACAGTGGCTACCATTTTGGTCAGTGAAAAGATAGAACATTTCCCTCATCACAGAAAGTACTATTTTAAAGAGCAAAGATAGACTTTTAGAAATATTTATTAAGTAGGGATTGGATGTGATGAACTTTTGCTGGGTGCTATGAGCTTATTTGCCATAGGCACCCCCCAAAAATTTGAGTGACTGAATCACATATAATCTATTCTGGCTCTGAAGAACTAAGACACTTAAAAAATATAAGATACAAAAACAAGATCTAAGGCTGAATATGGTGGCTCATGTTTGTCATTGGGAACATTTTGGGAGGGCAAAATGGGCCTCTGGGGGGTCCTAGACCCCTTGCCATAGTACCTCTAGTTTTTCAGGGACTTTGCATATAAACCTTCTGATTGAATTCACTGAGCACAGCTGCAACGAGCCATGTTCAAGCCACTGTACTCTAGCCTGGGCAAGAGTATGACCTTGTCTCAAAGCAACAGCAACCACTAGGATCTATGTCTCTATGTTATTAATATATAAAACAAATGAATGTTTAAAAATGAATTACTCTTTTATTTGTTGTCTCATTTACTACTCACAATAATTCTGAAAGAGTGGATTATGCCCATTTTATAAATGAATAAATAGGCCCTGTGAGGCTAGATAACTTATCCAAGGCCACAGAGACCACCTAGCATGCCACATAAGTGGTAGACCCATTCTGGCCTTTAGAATCCTATTTCAATGCCTTTTCCAAAATATCCTACATAAATATACAGGTGGACATATATGCATATTTATTCTTTCTGTATAGAATGTTATGTCCCAATGGAACTCAGTTGTATCATAATCAGACTAAATGCAAATTATATCTGGGAAATGAAGATAAAAATCTGTGATGTAAAAAATTTTCAGTTATTTTTCTGATCTCTTACTCTAGATCAAAAAATGCAAAACATTTTAAAAATTGATATTATAGTGACATAAATATTCAATGAGATGAACACAAAATAGATTTTCTAATTGTATAAGTTTGTTGCATTATGAAATCACATTGGTGGAAGTTTAATTTCCTTTCTAACTTGAAATCTTTACTTCTTTTCTCTGCTTTGACCAGGTCATCAGTTACCTACAGTCGAGTATGGATTCGGACTGCCCTGCCTAGGTCAGGGTGGCTCCCAGATCCCTTGCCATGGTACCTCTGGTTTTTCAGGGACTTTGCACATAAACCTTCTGATTGAATTCACAGAAACTAAGGAATATATATGTCACTGGTATATAAGTACTTGTGGAACTTCTATGTGGCTCCAGGGGTATGATTTGGCCCTGGCATCCACTCCCTTTAATACTTTCGAGGTCCCCAAAGGATGTCATATTTCGGGAAAGAGTTCTAGTCACATTGTATCATTAACTTTATGGAGTGTTGTGGAATAACATTTAGTTTGATTCTGATAGAATAAAGGTGCAAATCCACATGCATAATTTAAAATAAAAATCCCTTCTCTGGTGCCATATAAATACATGCCAGGTGTGAAAGGAGAACTGAAATAGTCTCTGAGGATGCTATCGCAAAGGAGGCCAAGCTTTCTCCATCAGCTACTTTCAGCCCCTGGGGAATGCATGTGAGTTACTTCCACTATCACATCTGATGTTACTTCTGGATATTTTTCAGGGATCCCTTTTACTCTCCCTACCCTCTCTTTCTCTGCATTAAGTAAAAGTCAAAAGTGAATTTTTGGAGGTTCAACCTGGAATACCTTGCCTCCTTTATTGGGCTGTGAACCAGAATGAGATAAGATAGTTACAAAAGTTATTTATTAGCTTCTAGACTACATTGGTGTAAGGGCATCATTTTTTTTTATTTGGAGAAAAGTTTAAGTTTCAGCTAACTAGCCAAATGCTAAGAAACTCACCCCTGCAAAAGAAGGCTGTTAGAACTAAAAAAAAAAATTGAGTAAAGTTGCAGGATACAAAATCAACAGAAAAAAAGAGTAGTGTTTCTATCCACTAACAAAAACCAAAATCCAAAAAGGAAATTTAAAACAATCTCATTTAAAATAGCATTAAAAGAACCTTAGATATAAATTTAACCAAGGAGGTGAAAGATCTGTACACTGAAAACTAGGAAGCACCAATAAAACAAATGAGACAAATAAATGAAAATGTATCCCATGTTGATAAATTGGAAGAAATAATATTGTTAAAATGTCCATACTACCAAAATAGATCTAAAGATTCAATGCAATCTCTATCAAAATTCCAATGACATTTTCTCACAGAAATTCAAAAACAATCCACAATTCATTTAGAACCACATACAAACACACACACACACACACATACACACACGCACACACACACTAGCCAAAGCAATCTTAAGTAAGAAGGACAAAACTAGAGACTTCACACTTCTTGATTTCAAATTGTATTACAAAGCTATAGTAGTCAAACCAGTATGGTACTTACATGGAAATAGACGCATAAACCAATGAAACAGAATAGAAGGTCCAGAAATAAACACACACATATATGATCGACTAAATTTTGACCAAGGCATCAAGAATGCACAAGGAGAAAAGAATAGTCTCTTCAATAACTCGTGCTGGGAAAATTGGTTATCCTTAGGAAAACAAATGAAATTGCACCCTATCTTATACCATACACAAAAATCAACTCAACGTTGATTAAAGATTTAAACATAAAACCTGAAACTGTAAAACTTCCAGAAGAAAACACAGGGAAAAGAATCTCCTGACATTGGTTCTGGCAATAATGTTTTCAATATGACACTAAAAGCACAGGCAACAGAAGCAAAAAATAAACAAGTAGAATTACTTCAAATTAAACCGCTTCTTCATAGCAAAGGAAACAATCAACAAAATGCAAAATCAATCTGTGGAATGGGAGAAAATATTTGCAAACCATGCACCTGATAAGGGGTCAATAACTAAAATATACAATGAACTTACATAACTAAAGAGCAAAAATAAAATAATTCAATTAAAAATAGGCAAATCATCTTAATAGACATTTCTCAAAAGAAGACATAGGAATGACCAACAGGTGTATGAAAAGGGGCTCAACATTACTAATAATTAGGGACATGCATATCAAAACCACTATGAGATATCACCTCACACGTTTAGTATGGCTTTTATATATATATATATATATATATAAATAAAACAAGTGCTGGTGAGAATGTGGAAAAAGGGGAATCCTTGTACACTATTGGTGGGAATGTAAATTTTTATAGCTATTATGGAAAACAGTATGGAGGTTCTTTAAAAACTAAAACTACCATATGATTCAGAAATCTCACTTCTGAATATAGATCCAAAGAAATTGAAACCAGGATCTTGAAGAAATATCTATGCTTCCATGTTCATTGCAGTATTATTCAGAATAGCCAAGATATAGAGACATGTAAGTTTCCTGTGGTGGATGAATGAATAAACAATTGTGCTTTGTATATACATATAACACACACACACACACACACACACACACGAATATCATTCAACCTTCAAAAAGGAGATCATGCCATTTGCAATAACATGGATGATCTAGAGGGTGTTACTGTAATTGAATTAAGCCAGTCACAGAAAGACAAATGCTGTATAACCTCAATTACATGTAGAATCTAAAATAGTCAAACTCATAGAAGCAGAGAGTAGAATAGTGATTGCTAGGGGATGGGGTAGGGAGAAAGGGGGAGGTGTTGGTTAAAGAGTACAAACTTTCAGTAATGCAAGATGAATAACTTCTTGCATATAATATTGTAGACTCACATTTGCTAAGAGAATAGATCTTATGTTAATTGTTCTTATCACAAAAATAAGTAAATAAGAACAACAACAATAATAATAAATGGAATGGAAGGAAACTTTGGAAGGTGATAGATATGTTTATGGCCTTGACAGTGGTAATAGATTCATGGATGTATACAAACCCACAAACTCATTTATCTATCTGTCTGTCTATCTATCTATCTATATCTATAATATGTACAGTATAGGTCAATTATACCTTAATAAAGCAGTTTTTTTTAATACTTACTGGTAGGAACTATCTCTGAACTATCATCTAAAACAATGGTTGTGTAATTTGGCCAACTTAGAACTGTGTAAATGTATCAGAAAGCATTTATTCCAACATTCATTTCCTTCTATCCTCTGTCAGACATCTTTGTCTTTGAACTGCTGCCATTTATTTCAGCAGCATGCATACTTGAATCTATCCTCAAGAAAGATAATGGATAAAGTTCTCTTCATCTCCTCCAAACTCCCCCTTCTGAATCCTTTCCTCTTTTAAGGTCTCCACCTTTTTTTTTTTTCAACCTTACTGTTTTCTGCTTCTCAAAGTCATCCATGTCATAGAGTCAAATAATATGATTTCTCATAGAGGAGGGTTAGGGACTCACTAGGGACCCTACCCAGGAACATCAGCATTTACAGGAGGGAAAGACTGTGTTCAAAGTAATGAATGAGGTCAGGGTTTCATGCACTGTAGATCATGCATTTGGGAAAAGCTAGGGGTGAAGCTCTTCACCAATACTGGAAATCTCCTATGAGCTTGGTCATTATTTTCTACACCCTTGCTTGGCTGAGGGAGGAGTGAGGAAATTTCTGTGGGGCCTGAGCATCAGTCAAGAGGACCTAGATGAAAAGTCTGGAGCGGGGGAGGCCCACGGCCACAGAGCACTTGGAAGAAGAAGGAAACATGTGGTCCACTGGTGATCTGTGTTTACTCGACTGTCTGATGTGTTCCGAGAGGAGGATGCAGGCCAGCCAGAGGTCAGCAAGTCAAAACCCTTTGAAGACAGACCCAGCTTCTGAAATGGATCTGGCGTTCCCTTGCTGGCTCCATATCCCACAGTAGTTCACACACTTCCCAGCCATCACCTTTTGTGTGTGAATGGTCTACAAATTCATTGATAGAAATACAAATGTGCAAAATTACCTCATCTTTTATTTTTCTGGTACTAAACAATTACTCTTGGTTCTCCATTTTTCCCCAAGAAGAACTTTAATCTTTTTATTTCTTAGCAGGCTTAAATTTAAACCCAATTAGTGTTCTTTCCCCCACTCTTCATCAGCCCAGAGTGTCATCTAAATGTCTTTGGGGTATGCACATTAGGGCAGGAGCTGTCATAGTTGTCCTTGCCCTTCATTGTCTCCTATGGAGTGTATCTAACTCACATTGCCACTGACCTCTGTTTCTTCTTTTGGTGTTCACGGTCCATCAAGGTCTCAGGTTTGTCCCGCCCGTACTATTGCTGCTGATGGTGGCCTCCTGTCAGGCCTCTTCTGATCCATGACCTTCAAGAACATAAGAAATGTTTGAACGCTCTCTCACATTCCTTTTCTTCTTAGATATTCCAATTTCCTTTCCTAGTTCGTTGCACTGAGGGCAGGGCACATATGAGGGCTCTAAACTCAGCCTACCAAACGGGAGGGGGAATGCACTGTTCTCTTCCAAGACTCCCCACTCCCCATTCCAAACCTAACTACAGTTTAGATCACCTTCTCTAGCACTGGGCCTAGCTTTACAAGATAGGAAGATGGGAGCAGAGTCCCTTCTCTGAGACCTACACAGTGACTACTAAATATTGCCCTCCTTTCCATCTTAACTTTCCTCTTTCTCCAGCAGATTGAATTTATGTAGGTCTTTTTTTTTTTTAGAGAGAGAACTGCCTTCTTCCTAACACTGCTATTTATGGTATGAGATTTATCTTCATATTCCATCTGAGTTGACTCGAAAAAACCTTTTCTCTATCATAAAAACTTGGCTCTCACAATGAAAGCTTTGGCTCTCGGTTCTCATGATTATGCTCTGCTTTGAGTTTCTAGAGAATATTTTAGAAATAAAAAGTCAAGATTTGATTCTTATATTTTCTGCACTTTCTCCTTCCCAAAGCAAGAAAAATATCTAGGGTTTTTTTTTTTTTCTTTTCTTTTCTTTTTTTGAGGCTGAATCTCACTGTGTTGCCCAGGCTAGAATGCAATGGTGTGATCTCAGCTCACTGCAACCTCTGCCTCCCTGATTCAAGCGATTCTCCTGCCTCAGCCACCTGAGTAGCCAGGATTACAGGTACTTGCCACCACACCCAGCTAATTTTTGTAGTTTTAATAGAGACAGGGTTTCACCATGTTGGCCAAGCTGGTCTCAAACTCCTGACCTTAAGTGATCTGCCCACCTTGGCCTCCCAAAGTGCTGGGATTACGGGTGTGAACCACTGTGCCTGGCTAAAATAGCTAGGTTTTTGGTAATCGTTCCATGAAGAAGCATAGAATTAGTAATAATGCACTGATTACTGCTTCAGAAAACCACCCTGATACACTAGAATTGCCACAATTTTCCTTGCCCATTTTAGCAATGATCAGATTCCCATGAGAGTCAGGGGAAGGTAGGTAGAGTCCATTAGGGCTAGCAAGGAGACCAAAAAGGGAACGTTCCAAAAAATGGAAAGTGAATACACATTGAAATTTTCTTTTTGTTTACCATTAAGAATGCTTGCAAAAGGCATCACAAAAATATAGGAGGCAAACAAAAAATATTGCTGTTAGTTTCAGCTCTACCGTTTCATAGCTGTATAACACTTGATAAGACAACCTTACTGATTTCTTCATCCATGCAATGGATATAAGAATATCTGCCTGGCTTGTTTACTTTAGAGGTATGTGTCTACATGGAAATCTGAGTAGATATTATATTTAATAAGCTTTGTTCTTCATAGAGAAGGAATAACTGTGCCTAACAATAATTGTATAAAATATGATCATTAAGAAAGACCAATGTTCTTTAAATGACAAGTGAACTTACTTTCTATTTTTAAGGATAGTTATCTTTCCAAACTTAATAGACCTTTTTCTATCTTTTCCTCTTTTCCTCCAGGAATAATTTAGGCAGGGACTACTACAATTGTATTCGTCTCCAAATCTGACCTAGAACTGTAGTCTATAGTTAAACTTTTGTGTAACTTATTAGTCACTGGGCATTGCAGAAGCTTACTTGGTAAATGAGATGTACATGTGCTATGGTTTGAAAATTTATCCCTTCCAAAACTTATGTTAAAATTTAATTTACAATGAGACAGTATTGTGAGGTGGGGCCTTTAAGAGGTGATTGAGTCATGAAGGCTCTGCCCTCATGGATGGATGAATCCACTGATGGGCTAATGCATTAATGAGTTAATGGATTGATGGGTAATCATGAAAATGAAACTGGTGGCTTTATAAGAAGAGAAAGAGAGACCTGAGCTAGCACACTCAGCCTCCTTGCCATGCGATGCCCTGTGTCACCTTGGGACTCTACAGAGAGTCCCCACCAGCAAGGAGGCTCTCACAGGCTATAGCCCCTCAATCATGGACATCTCAGCATCCATGATTGTAAGAAATACATTTTCTTTTCTACCCAGTCTTAGAAATTCAGTTATAAGCAACAGAAAATGAACTGACAATGCACAGTGGACTGTGGATAATAAAAATAGAAGGATAATAATGTGGCCTCTGTTCTTGAAAAACTCCAAGTCCTACTGAGAAGACATGTATTTAATCATTATTTACTTTTTCAAGAAATATTTATCAAGCCTCCTCATGTTCCAGGTATTGTTCTAGGTACTAAGATTATAGCAGAGAACAAATGTTTTTTAAATGAAGCTTTCATTTTTGTGAGACTTGACTCAAATGCACAAAACAAGAGTAAGGTTTTTGAAATGTAAGTCATTACTAAATCATGTGTTACAGAGGATCAATGCTGTTGGAAGGCGGAAAAAAGATGAATGTGAGGGTGTTGGTTGAAAAATATAACTTTCAAGAAATTACATTTTAAGCCGGATCTGAAGTTTAGAAGAAATCTTTCAAATGGAAGGAAGAAATACAAGGAAAAGACTGTAGAGTAGGCATGGTTTATTTGTAGACATAGAGGAACCTTGCTTGACTTAAACAACATGTATATTTTAGAGAGTATTGGTGAATACAGCTGGAGAAGTACTGTGGAAAACTATGACAACTAAACTGAGAAATTTAGTTTCAATGGAATTGGGAGTAAAGGGCCTTGGAAAGTTCTGGATGGAGTGGTGGTCAGATGTTGGGGATATAAGGGTGTGTAATGTAATAAACATTGTCTTTAGAGAATATGGATTTGATGCACTCAAAATTCAGGCCACAGGAATAATTACACATTAATTTTCATTTTCAAAGGCCCATACACTCTGAAGAAGATTGTAAATTACACAAATACTTGATTATTTGTATTATCTTGACAAGTCTGCATGAAAAATAGTTTCTCCTGAAATCCAGATTACTAATTTAATAAAAAAGAATATTTTTGTCTTAGTTTCTAAGTTATAGTTACATGGTGTTTTGTACCTTCACCTCCGTAACATTTACATATGGGATAATGGATGTGGATTTAATGCAATGATTAACAATTTGTTTACTTGGAGTTATCAAGTCATGTTTCTATTGAAGGTTGGGGACCAAAAATAGGAGTTTAGACTTTTTAGGAACAATCTCACTGAACACAGAGAGAAAGAGCTTGGAGCATCAATTTTGGAACACTTTTCTTTTTCTTGATCCAGTGACCAAAGGCAGATTGATAAGCAGGCATTATTTTCCAGAGATGCTTAAGAACTTGTTATTGAAAAACTAACTAGCCCTATTGAGAAGTCAGACCATAGCAGCCATGTGTTTTATAAGCCTTTGCTTTGTTTTAAGGTGGAGGGTTCCTCACACTATTAAATTTGGACTTGGTTAGGGATAATGTGGTTCAGGTTTTCCCATAATTGTATGGGAATTCCCTGGGTGAAATGTATGAGTCTGGGAAAGATCAGATCTGACTCTGCTCAATAACTTCTGACTTTCCAATTCATCAGAATGCCCAGTGGTCTCTCCTCATATATCTCCCCATCAAGCTTTAAGTTGGTAAAGTCTTTCATAGATAAAATGATGCTTCTCACCACGGGCTGTCAGTGAAATCCAAAAGGAATAGAATGTGTGTTTGGTCAATGGAATTGGCAAACAGAGCAGGCTTCTGGGGCATCTGGACATTGTTCATACTGAAATCTCTTATTTGTTCATTTAGAAATGAACAATCAGGAAAGCTTCTACATTTGGGGGATGTTTGTAAAATGAGTTCTTTCAGGTTGAGTTTGGCTACAGTCCCATGTGAAGCAGTTGAACTTTTTATTCAACAGATTTTGGATAAACCAGGGAAGCTTGGCTCCTCATATTGTCTGATCTTTGTTGCATTGCCCATTTTTGCAGATTCTGACATCTGGAATGTAAATTAGAGCTACGTATTTAATATTTCTGTTTAATGTTTATTATTGGGTTCCCCTGAAGATTGTTATTTGGAATTGGCTACCAAGGGCCTGTTTTTCTAATTGACAGAGTTCTCATCCAGCTTTCTGGTTATTCCTTTCTCTCCCTCAGTACACTAAGAAAGGGGTGGTGAGCTTTTTCAATTTTCACTGAAAAGAGTAAATCAGCAGAGATGTATAAGTTGATATTTTTGCCTGGAAGTTGATAAATGTTAATTGAATGAACCATTCTAGAGTCTTCTAGGATATTTCTGTGTAGAAACTTCTTGTTTACACTCTAGGAACTTTGAAGAACCAGTGTTGGTCCTGCTAAAGAGAATTCTGGTCCTCAATTGTCTAGATTCACCATTTTAGACTCTGAACACATCAAGTTATGTACCTTGCTTTACTAAATTCTGTAAAGCTTAGTCAATGAATACTAGACATATGGCTCCCAATGCTTTTGGGAATGCAGTTACATGGAGCTCTGTATGTTGACCTTCATGACATTTACATTTGGGATAATGGATGTGGATTTAATACAATGGTTCATGATTTGTTAACTTGGAATTACCAAGTCATGTTTCCACTGAATGTTAGGGACAAAAAATAGTGGTTCATAAGAAATAACTTCTACTCTTAAGTAGTTATATTAGTTTGTTAGGGCTGCCATGCAAAATAGCACAGACTGGGAGGCTTACATAACTGAAATGTATTGTCTATTGTCTCACAGTTCTGGAGGCTGGAAGTCCAAGACCGAGGCGTTGGCAGTATTGGTTTCTTCTAAGGCCTCTCTCGTCAGCTTGAAGATGGACACCTTCTCACTGCATCTTCACGTTGTCTTTCCTCTGTGAATGACCTCTCTGGTATCTCTGTGTCCTAATCCTCTCTTCTTGTAAGTACCTCACTCAGATTGGATTGGGATCTACCCTAAGGACCTCATTGTACCTAAATTACCTCTTTAAAGACTCTATCTCCAAATTCAGTCACATTCTGAGGTACTAGGTTGGGGTTTCAACATGTAGATTTTGGGGTGTGGGCACAATTAAGCCTATAACAGTACTTTGCAGTACTAGAGGAGAAGCGATACATCTAATGACTATTATACAAATGTGGAATCAGCCAAATGTAGGAGCAAAGTTCCATGGGGATTGAGAGACAGGAGTGCTCCCATCTGTTTGGAAGAAGCTTTATAGATGAGATGATTCTGAGATGGATATTGAAGAAGAGATTTAAAAGAATGAACTATTAAATTGAATTCTGTAAAATTTCAAACATTTAGGTAAAATATAAGCAATTTCATACGGCATAATGTATTTATTTTTGTACTCATAGTATATGGCAAGGATTGACAATTTTCTATAATATTAAGAATCAGATGGTAAATATTTTAGGCTTTGTGGGCTATATAGTCTCCTTCACAACTACTCAACTCTACTGTTGTAGGGTGAAAATATCTATGGATGATACATAAATGAATGAATGTATAATGTATTCCAATAATACTTTATTTGCAAAACCAGGCAGCAGACATAACCAGTTTGCCGAAGAGTCAGGGCAACAACTCGGGTCCCCTGACTCCCAGACTAATGTTCTTTCCTTTATGTCACACTAATTTTATTTCCTAGGAACTAGTAAGTTTCCAAGTGAATACTGGAATTTTTTTTTTTCAATTCAAAAAAGCCCTTTTGGGAAAATAAAAACTTCTAAAACTGCTAAGAAAAAAGACAGCAGGCTGAATTTGCCTTCTGAGCTATAATTTGCTTACTCTTGTGTAGGGAAACTTTAAATTTCCTAACTTTTTTATTTGCTGAAACATGTCTTCCCTGATCCTTTCACACCCCTGTGCCGAACATGGAGTTCCTCTTCTGTGTCATGTCTATCCCTTGTCCATTCCAAAGCAGAGCCTTTCAACATGCAGAAACTGCAAAGAGCAGAAAACGCCTTGGCTCCAACTCAATGTTGTCATGTGGTAACAGACCGCAAACCTAAGCCACTTCCGCCTTGTTGTTGAACTCTTGGCACATGTGTGTTGTGTTTCTATTTTATTAGCTCTTTAGTGGAACTGCAAAAAGATTTGTGGCCTCTTTTCATCCAGCAGGAGAAAACAAGCAACCACTTCTCTTTTCACAACCTAAAATCCTCCTTGGTATCCATATTGCAGAAGGGGCTTTTTGACAGTGTTGGATCTTTCCAAATAACTGAGAATTTCCAACAAATAAAAACAAACAATTCATTGTGGATATAAGATTTACAAAATGTACATAAATCTCCCTGTCTTTACAGAAAGAGGAAACTGATTATAACGCAACCTTATTGGGAAGACTCCGTGGTGTCACTAGGGACTCCTCGCGTACTAGTTCTTTACAATATCAGGTGGCTGCTCTGTGTCTTTCCAGGACTTGGGGTAGAACGCTGACCAAGCTAGGCAAGATTCCTCTTTTCATGGAGGTTTCATTCAGAGGGGAGAAGCGGGAAATAAATAAGCAGAAAAGCATATAAATCAAATAAATTCAAGTGATAATTATTTGTAAAGAAAATAGAGCAGGGTAATGAGATGCAGATTGAAGGTGGCTATGTAAGAAAGAGTAAAAGGGCAGAGAACAGAGAAGGGGCTGGCTGTGTGAAGTTTTGCCTTGGAGTTTTCTTTTCCAGGCAGAGGCAAGGGCAATGCAGAGGCTTGGGCATTGCAGAGGCACTGAGCTGAGAACAGGCTTGGTGCGGTTGTAGATCAGCAAGGACATTGCCACTGGGATAGATTAATTGAAGGAACAGAAGTAGAGGGCAAGGTGAAAAATCTGCTCTGGGATAGTGAGGCCCCAGGACAGACTGAGCAGTTAAGACTCATTGTCCCAGGCCAAAACAGTCTCCAATGGCTGCACTTCTTAAAGTCCTTGTGTCCTTTTAACATTTTTTCCTTTTCTTGTCTACCAAGTTATCTTAGCTTAGACCACTCTTAATATTCTGCTTTAATCTCTGGGATAAGAAACTAGATAGTTAATCTTAATTTAAACAACATAGTAAAGTCAAATTGAAGTCTAAATGAGGGTGTGAAAAACTCTTCTATGAATGAAGTTCATGGGGTGTTTTACAGCCTTTTAAAAGCTCAGACTCCTTCTTCCTACTGAACTCTCAGCTGTGTTTTTTTGTTAGTTAAGGCTGCTAAATGACTGACTTCCGCATGAGAGAGGGGAGAGGAGATACTACAGTCTCCTCCTCTATAATTGTATCTCCCACTCTTCTATATCCTCAGAAAGAAATTTTGTAAATTTCTAAAGGAAAATGCTTACCACTTCCCAGTAATTGTGTCTTTTCAGGATGCCAAATCATCAAGATGGACTTCGGAGGCTGAACGCAGGGGTTAGTGCCCACTTCACTCTCTCCTTCATTTTCCTCTTTTCTGCTTGGATTCACAGGAGAATTCATTATAGAAAACACTCCCTCTTGCTTCTTCTACCGTTTTTAGTAATGAGAAGATGAACAGTACCACCATTTCTTTTCCTATATAGAAGAAGTAGCATTTGAATGGGGCAGGATTTCAATGAAGACGATGGTGAGGGTGTTGGGGGCTAAAGGCACTCAGACCCTGGTCAGTGTGTGAATGTCTCTGGGCCTCAGCTACCTTCTCTGTTGCCCTTTTCTCCTTCCTGTTCTCATACCATGTCATCCCATGGTCTCCTTTGGCCAGAGCCTGTCAATAATGTTTTTTCAACCACAAATCCAGTTTATAAAGCTCCATTTTCGCTGATTTTACTTTTTCATAAGAATTGAAGACCAGAATACTGTTTGTCAGAACTAACATTGATTTTACCACCAGGTGCAGGAGACAACCGCCCGGAGTGACTTCTGGGTGACATAATAACCCCACTGTGTCCTCCCCAGCCCTTCCTTAAAATTCCATCACAACAGCTATAATACTTTGATTTAAATTTTAAAACTCCCATTAAAATGTGAATGCCTAGAGGAAGAATAATACCTTGAACTCTCTCTAAGCATTTATCCCTTAGGGTGAGTTAGACATTTTACTGACATTAGATTTTTATAGGAGAAAGAGGGGAGAGTTTGAGAATGGGAGAATACTCTGAAAAGCCGGGATCAGCAAAGACAAACTTTGCTGACTTTACAATCATCTAAAGCTCCAGCGTCAGGAAATGTCACTGGGCTAATTGTTCCCCACTTTGGTTTATTAACCCTGGTCTCTTTGGTTTGGATTGGTTTCCATCCCTCTGCCCAAGCCACAATGTCATAGCCAAGCATCACTATCCCTATTGAGTATGATTTGCTCCAATTGCTGGGTCCAAGTTTCTGAATCATCTCAAGACTTGGTGTATTTGTTCTGTTGTTTGGCTACCCTTCTATGTGTATAACAAAATCTATCCAAATCTGGCTGACCATTTTCTGTTACTACTATCCCCTCCTCTATTAGTAATGTATCTAAGTCACCCTAAGGGATAAATGATCCTCCATCCAGGGGGAGGAGGGGATAAGAGTAAATCACAAAACTCTTCCCTGTCTTTCAACCATTTCTCTTTCTTGAGTCAGTTTTTTTCTCTTGCACCCTACATTACCCATGTTCAATAGCTCTTCCCCTTGACCATTAATCCCGGATGTGGATCTTGTCAAATCTTGTTTGAAAATCAAAGTACTCTTCATACAGCCACTAAATCTCCTTCATCTTTCATGACAGGAATATCTTCAAGGAACTCCATCCAATTTGTTAAACATGACCTCCTCTGCCTGGGTCCTTGAAGCCTCCCTTCAATAAAGTAGGCTTTTCCAGGTGTTCTCCTACCACCTCCTTTAAGAATGCTTCCAAGAACTCCCTCCACTGCACCCTTCTTATCCCTAAACAAACCAGATGTTACACATGCTGGTCTCCTATCTCTCTGCTTGTCTTAAGAGGGATCTTAAAAGAAATATGAAGGATGGATCTGGCTATTTTCAAATCCTTTGGAATTACTTCCAAATAGATGAATTTCAGTTACCGCTGCTTTACCTTGTCTGCTCTTCCCATGAATGCATTTTACTTTTTGAAAAAAGTAAAATGAATAGCCATGTGTTTTCCACTGCTTTGCATGATGTACTTATGTTGTATTTTTTTGAAACTTGCCCATAGGTCAGTTATCATCAAATGTAAATTCAGGATTTGAGGAGACTCAATAGAAAACGTGCCTTAGAACCAATGGAGAGATTGATTCAGAACCAACTGAGAGATGGGCATAGCTCTATGAAGAATAAGCCTCTGCACCTCTAACAATGTAAGTGAATTTTCTATTGTTTTAATCCTTTATTAGGTATACTTTTCTGCTCAATCTTTGGAACAATAAGATAATTATGAGATTCCTCTCTCAGCACATAGCCCACTCCTCAGAGTAAAATGCACTCTTCTGGCAAATAAATAGATGCTAAAGAAAGGAGTGAGAGGTAGGGGCTAGGCCACACATTCATGTTGTGTTTTTCCAAGTTTATCACTCAGAAAAGTCATTCCTAAAGAATAGAATGTGTGAGACATGGATGAGGGGCTGAAGAAGCATACCTCTGTGGAAGTTCCTCCAGATAAAGGTAGGCATAGGCTCCCAGTAATCTTAGGCTGCACAAGAATTGCATATGTTGTTTGACGTAAAATGCGGATTCCGAATCTCTAGTCTGAGTCAAGATCTGGAATAGGACCAAGGGTATCCAAATATTTAAATGAACCCTCAATGATTATAATGCAGGTAGTTGTTTAACCCACTTTGAGGGACATTACATTAGAAACTTAATAAATATTCTCCAAAAAAAGGGGATTATATAGTCAACCGTTTTGGAAATACTAAATAAAAACAAATTAAGCACACTTTTTTTGATTTGTAATATCATAAACATTGAACAGGAGGGAACATGATATTTCTCAAGCTTTTTTTTAGACCACTTATTAATGATTTGAGGGATGCCACTGCACTAACACAGTTTGAAAGGTGCTGAGTTGAGTGCCTGGAACAAGAGAACTACCTATTGTCATCTGTACTGGTTAGAATATACCTGAAATTCAGTTTATGGCACTACCATGCTTTAAGAGAGTTGTTGAAAACTTGAAGCATGTTGAAAGAGTTTGGTCTTTAGGGGTTTGCTAAGGATATCACCTGAACAATGATTGAAAGAGACTGAAGTGACTCCTAGGCTAAAACGGCAGTTCAAATACGCCAAACTCACATCTGTCAAAACCCTACCAAAGCTATAAGAATGAGATTCAGAGGACTAGAAAATAAAGCGAGAAGACACAGCCATACATTTCAGAAGCTGAAAAGCATACGAACCAACAGTAAATGAGTCATTGAAACCAAAACGGTGGAATCCAAAACCGGAGTGGAGAGAGCTGGGAATCAATGTGTTACCCATCACAGATTATTCAGAATCTCTGGAATTCTCAGAACAGGACAGCTCCAGTTTTCTTTGCAGCTGGGCATGATGGCGGGAAGGAAAATATAAAGGATTGGGCAAAAACTTCTGCCAAAGCAGTCAGATATTTAGGTTTTCTTCCAAGTTCTATGCCACTAAGTAACTGACCTTCCTCCACTCCACAGAAGACTAGAGGTTTATTCTCTGAAGAGGGTAGAACAGAGAAATCTGGGATGGGGGTTGGCTGACACAGGTGTTAGTATAGTTAAAATGGGCTATCCTACTGAAAACAAGGTATATGCATTAAATGTTGAATGCTGAGTTCCCCAGTCCTATTTTAACCCCCAGCCCTAACAAGTCTGCTAGAATTCCCTAAGCAAGAAATTGAAAGAATGCACTTTTAAAAATCTGATTAAACCCAAAGGAAAGACCAAAAGCAAGGGCTCATTGCTAAGTAGCCAACCACATCACCTATCTGAAAGCTCCATATCAACAACCTCATTTACAAATGCCTACAGCAATATTCCAGGTGCCATATGCTCTTTCAGAACCTTGCCACTCTCCATTGAGAGACAGTATTTATTTCTCTCATTGAGAATGGATAGAGCTTTGTGACTGCCTCAATGAATGAAATGTATTGCATTATTTTTGAGGCCAGGTCATCAAAGACAGTATGGCCCTTTCTCTCTCTGGATGCCTGCCCTTAGAATCTTGCCACCATGCTGTGAGGAAGCCCGAATTACAGCCCACAGGGAGAGACCCACTGACGTGGAATTGAGGCTTCAGCCAAAAGCTAGCATCAACTATAAGACCTGTGAGTAATGGACTCCAGATTCTAGATTTGAAACCTTTCACTTGAGGCCTCTGGTGTCAGAAGTGCCATTCTTGCTCTGCCCTGTCCGAATTCCTGACACCCAAAATCCATGAACATAATAAAGGGTGTGTTAGACTGCTATGTTTTGGGATAATTTCTTATACGCCATTAATAACTGGAGTAAGCATTAATTGAACCTTTAAACAGTTAAACTTACAATAATTATTTTGAAGATCATCCTGCTTTAAAAACTTCAAGATCTTCCAGAGGAATAATTTGCCATCTTTGAATTTAAAATAATTGTGTTTGTGTCTGAATGAGGAAGATCAGATTATAATAGAGGGTAAATGGGTACAGTATGACCTATAAATCTCTTAAAAGCTTTCCTGGAATTTTTAACTACTTTTTCCTTTTGATTAAAAAAATAGAGGATGAGATATGAACTCATTACAAGAATAATAAGTTTCAGGATTTGGTAAAATGAAGAGAAAGTTTTGAATGGACTAAACAGGAATTTAAGGACTGCTTATAATACATTCCAGAGCTCAGCAACTCTTTTTTTATATTGCCTGCTGTTAGGGATTATATTCATCATTGCTGCCTTCAGTTACAGGTGGGGACATTATTTTGGAAACCTTTCTTTGTATTGTCTTTGTAACCTAGATCTATTGCCCATGACATTTTAGCTATTTAATAACTCTACTGTTCCAGCAAAACCTCCCCAAGGAGCAGTTCAAGCTCCCAGTGTCCACCAACCTAAGCTCTCCGTAGGAGCAATGAAAAACCACAGGTGTGAGAAATGTGAGGATTCCTTCTCCAAGGGCTCTCTCTTCAGTCATGGATGTATTTTCCTTAAAATAGATCTTAAGCTCTATGGAGCAGTTAATCTTAGAAATTCAGAAATGGAAGATTAACCCACCAAAGATTAAATGATTATCTAAATACGTTAATTCAAGGTGATTGTTAATTTGTTACCTTCAATTCTCATGATGAATGACAATATACCCTGCTAACTTCATATAGGTTACTTTTATCAAATGAGAATGAAAATGTCCTTGTGAGTAAGGAAAATACATATATTTCCTCCAAATGAACGACATAAAGATAACACCACTTATAAAAGGTGTGAAGGAGATTCTGAAGTTCCATGATTCACTCATCTGGTATGACATTTTTCATTTCAAATAATATTGGTTTCTGCTTGAGCTTATTGTAAAACACACACACACACACACACACAGGATTCCAATATTTCTAGAAACAAAAGAAAATTTTATTGGCCTTTTTCCTCCCAAAGAGATTTAGGGCTACCAAGTCACTAGCAAACCCTATTGATTCAAGAGATACCTACCATATGTCATTTTTTGCTCAGCTTTTTTATTGGTTCTAGAGATATGAATTAGAATGAAATCTGCCTTTAAAAAACATATAATCTCATGGGGAGGTAAGCCATGTATAAAAATGATGAAAATATAATAGAAAGTGAAATGGACTGTATGGAAGGTAAGGACACACTGAGAGTTAAGAGGGAGGGAAACTTTGCAGTTGGTGGTAAAAAATTCAAGACGGTGGGATAAAGGGGATGTGGAGTCAGAGGAAGTTAGTTTCATGGTGGAGATGAACCAGGGGAAAAACACAGAGGATTTTTCAAGTGAATAACAAAGGTTTGGTTTGGCTGGAACATCCAAACTGATGTATATCAATATTGATGGGGTCCTGCTGAAGGGGAGATTCCTAGATCCTACCAGAGTTACAGACCCAGTAAAATGGAGGGGTCTGTAGGGGTGGACCTGGGCACTCAGGCATTTAACAAGCTGCTCTTGGGACCATAACTACAGCTGGGTTTGGGTCTAGGCCAAAGGACAAGATTTATAGTGGAGAGTGATGAGAGATCACATTGGGAAAGTTGGCTGGTGTCAAATGATAAAGGGCCTTGACTTCCAGAATGTCATGGGCTTTATTAATTAGTCTGTGGGATACTGGGAGAGACTCTTGAGGAATAAACTGACAGACCAGAGAGGTGCTTCCAGAATGGTGATCAGCTGGTGTGAATAGGATGGATTAGCAGTCCAAAGACCAGAGGTAGGGAAAACAATTAGGTGCCACCTGTAATTTCCCATGAAAAAGTAAAGCATGAAATTTAAAAGTGGCAACAGCAGGGCTGGAGAAAAAAGCATGGGAGGGCTTCTAATCTCATTCATTTGACAATGGTTTGCTTTCGTTCCTGGGACATCTCTGACTTTGATCTTGCCTCTCCTTGAAGACACTCTCAGTAAACTTTAAATACTCATAACCCAGGCTCTTGTTCTTTATGGCTAAAATATTTTGTGCTTAAATATATAGAATGGCATTTACTACCATTATTTTAAAACACAAGTATGTTCATTTCACTGAGTCCTCTGACTTAAAGATACTCAAGAATGTCTTGATCTGGATGTGATTGACTCTGTCAAAAATCAGATGGGTCAAGAAATGGTGGAAGCCATTGCATTGTTTTATCTGCCTAGCACCTTGCATATGAGTGAACATATAGTAATAACTTTAAAAATCTTCATTATTTATTTGAGCTCCAGTTCCAGTTTCTGAAGATTTTGATTCTGTCCTGGTTTTCTTGAGAAGTCAGGGTATGCTTTTAAGAATATTGTTTTTTCTCTAATAATCTTTTTCTCTTTCTCTGCCCTCTCTCCTCACACAGCCTGTTCTCATAGGCTTAATGGGCCCCGATTACTCACAGGGATGCATAGAGTAGTCCCTTTAGGGGACTAATAAGGAGGCTGATGATTTCTTGGAATTACCTGGTCTTTGAACACATTGCACATGTTTGGGAAATGGCTTAAAATTCAGCACATTACGGTTTTCCACATGAATAATTGCAGCACGTAAAAACAGGTATGCCTAGCAACTCTGTATAAGGAAACACAGCTAAAAGAAAAGAAGGTAAATGCTGTGTCCTTTTGTGTGGAAATATCAGAAGAAGAAAAACACTTGCTGTCTCAAAAACATAGCAGCTTATAAATTCAGATTAATCTTAACATAAAAGATAATAAAATGCAAGTGAATCTTGAGGGAAAACTTAAAATTGATTGCTGTAATCTCTGTGGGACCTGTTATGGGCTAAGCTGTGTCCCTTCAAAATTCATATGTTGAAGCCCTAAACCTCAGCACCTCAGAATGTGACTGTATTTGGAGACAGGATCTTTAAAGAGGTGACTCAGTTAAATGAACCCATTGGGATGGATCCTAATTTGATGTGACTGGTGTCCTTATAAAAAGAAGGAACATGGACACACAAAGAGACACCACAGATGCAGACAAAGAGAAAAGATCGTGTGAAGACAAAGTGAGAAGGTGCTGTCTCCAAGTCAAGTAGGAGACTTCAGAAGAAACCATACCTACTGACACCTTGATCGTGGACTTCCAGCTTCCAGAACAGAGCAATAAGAAACCAAACTCCTGTTGTCTAAGCAACTCAATCTGTAGTACTATATTTTGTTATGGAAACTGCAGGCCAACAAATATGGACCCCCAGTGCCAAAGGGAAATCAGAGGGCTTGGGAGGAGATTGGTGCCGATGAGAGACCCACCCTGTATGGCACAGGCCCGAGCCAGGGCTATTGTGGGGTCAACTGATCTTCTACCTCTATCACCGAGGGATCCCTTACCTCACCAGGAGAAGCAGGTGTTTTCAGGATTTTTATCAGACGTATTAATGGTGATGTAATGGAGATTGAAAAAAGAAAACCAGAAGGAGAGCATATTTTCAGAATCTCTCTTCATTTTAGCAACCTGTTCAAAGTTGAGATCAAATGAAGATTGTTAAGAAGAAGGACTGCAAGTCATAGGAGAAGGCGGCCCTCCACAGGCTTGCTTTCTTGGGTCCTCCCTCTCTCAAACATGCTCCTCTGCCTCCTGCACTTGACCTGAGATGCAGTTCCTTTACTATGCATTTTACTTTCAACTCTCTGCCCCACTCAGTCACTGGCTGTTTCAATATCCACCTTATTTTGAATTTCATATTGACTTTCTAATTCTCAAGGCCACCTTCCACAAAGAAACTCACTTTTATTTCTCCCTGCATGACACCCCAAAGCTGTGAACCAACCTCAGCTGCTCCCACACCAGAATCAACTCATTGAACCCCAGGCTTGGCCAGAGCTCCATGTTGGCCTGAGAGAGTGAGAAGAAACAAGGATGAGCCCAGTGCAGACATCAACCCTTTGGCTGGGCTCACCACAACCCCAGTGCAAAGAGGTGCAAAACACCAGCTAATTAACCTGCACCAATAATACCATATTCTATCCAATCTAGGTAACTATCAGTTGAAACACACAATATGATTTTATGTACCAGTGAAAAGAACAAATACCATCAAATAAACTCTATCACACTGTCAGCTATAAGATGCTTTATATTACAGAGTAGTTCAAAAGTTTTTTTTTAAGTGTGTATCTTATAATCAATGATGACATGAGATGGATAAGCATGAAAAGGACATGACTTAAGAACAATGAACAAATGCTTGCCTTTTTGCAGACACATGATTTTATGCTGTGATTTTAAAGTTTGCAATGTTTTTTTGTACTGACCAAAAAATAAATACATTTTCCTACACCATAGTCAAAATCCATGCAAATGAATCCCAATGTAGTTTCCCAGGACAAGGTAATGAAGGCACGAATTCAGGGTAGATACTGTCTCAGAAGTTTTCATGAATACCTAAGCTTGTGATTATTGTGTATGAAAGTGTTTCCAGAGACTCTTGCTTGTCTTCTGAATGTATTTCTATTGTTTCAGGTTGCCTGATAGCCCTTGCTATCTAAATTTTCATTATCTGAATTATCGCTGTCTAAACTAAGACACTAAATAGATGTAGATAGTTTTTTTTTTTTTTAAGATGGCCTGACATCTCTCAATATCTGAACTCTCATTCCTGTCTATCTGAAATCCATGAGCCATCTGATGCGGATAGTGTTTCACAACCTGAGACTGAAGATTTCCAGACCTAAATAGACCTTTCCAATGAAAGAATTTCCAGGTTTCTGTGTAGGACTATGCTTGTTTAAGCCCTGTCAATCACCTTCTTATGCAGAAGCCTAGCAATTCTTTCATTGGAAACTCCATCACCCAACTGTGCGAGGTTGAGCAAGTTACTTTATTTTTCCCACCTTTGTTTCCCTGTCTGTCCTATGGAGGTTATAACTGGCTCATAGAGTCACTGGGAGGAATGGATGTGATTGATCTTATGTAGATGTGCAAGAGGACTCAGTGCCTGAGGCCTCACTCCTGCTGCCAGCTTGTCTGCCCCTCTACCCTTCTGCACACCGCCTTCTTTGACTCCTGACTACTGGTTGGTTTTGGCCAATGGGAGGCACCAGTAAGGGGTTGGGAGTAGGAAGAAAAAAGGTGTTTGTGTACTTATTATTCTCGAAATCTTCCTGCTTTTACTTCATTTTGTCCCTGAGAGCTCCCATTCTTTACTGGTTCCCTTACCTCTCTTCACACTCTTGAACACAATCCCTCTGTTAACATGTCTTGTGTTACTCCTTTGAGGGCACCATCTGTTTTCTGCCAGGACCATGACTTGTACCCTCTCCCAGGCTTGCAGGTGGTGACGTTTGCCCCCTGATGGAGTTTGCTGCCTTAAGAAATTGCATCTCAGTGCAGCAGTAGAATGACTTTTATCCAGAAAAATACACTGTTTGAAACCTGGCTCTGTGCAAGCTTAAACATTTTGTTTATGTGGTGAAAATAAGGAGAACGTCATTCTTGAAAAGGGATTTCTTTTTAAACTTTTGGCCAAACACCCCCTTTCATTCCCTCCTCCTCTTAAAAGAAAAAAAAAGAAGATGCTCTGGCTCATATTTATGAGGGAGTTAGGCATGCAGTTCTCCTTTCAAAGCTGTTCACATGGAAAGGAAACTGGCCTTGACATTTACACAGTCCAGGAGGATTCCAAATAGAATTTGGACAGATTGGGAAGTTACCATCCTGGAGTGTGGGGAAAGTAAGCCTGGTGGGAAGATGTGGTGACATATATGAAGCAATCCATAGATGTTAGGAATGTGCTGTTATGTATGTGCCTCTCTCCTTCAAGATCCAATGGGATTGCCAAAAATATGCATATGTTCTTTATGATATCACAGGAGAAGACCATCCAATTAAAGCACTCCACACTACAGGCAACGAGTATAAATGCTGCATATATTTATGATTGCTTAATGTCAACAAAAGGGTCTTTTAAGCACAGCACATTCCTTATCCTGCACTCGCAGATCATGCTAAACACATCCAAATGCACAAACTATAAAAGAGGGAAGAGGCAGTACCGGCACCAGGCTCTTTGGTTTCTGCATCTGGCCAGCGTCCACTGGGAGAAATGTAAGTCAGAGTTTACCACATGGATTACAAATGTGCTGAATTGCAAGAATGATTATGAAATGAAAATATCCATAGCACCTGCAGCTTGTCCCGGAAAATTCCCCCAGGGTGTTGTGGGTGCTTTTCTAAAAAAAAAAAATGTTTAAGGAAAAAAAGGAAGACAGAGTGAGATGCAAATGGCAACTCCAGCTGTTTATAGTAGCAACTCCATTAATGTTCCTGAAGGGTTTGCAGAGTCAATTCAGTCAATCTGAGCTGCTTCCATTCTCAGCATGAGTGTTGGGGGTGCGGGGGCAGGCAGGGGAATATCATTAGCCTCTTTCCTTTGAGGTTTGGATGATCAAGACAATGAAAATAATAGTAATAAAAATGGAAATTGCTTTAAAAAACAAAGCATGTCAGTGCAAAGGGAAGCATGAGGCTAGCTCCATTTCTCTGACCCAGCGGTAGTATTTATTCTGTTATAAGGTCAGGGCTTCTTCTAGAAACAAACCGAGAGGCTATGTGGATTTAATACATGATTGTGTGTATATATATAGAACACTCTGAACATATGTAATATCTGGCTGCATTTCAATTAGCTTCTGTGTGTCTGTGTGTCTGTGTGTGCATGCTTGCATGAGAATGCTCACACATCCATGTATGCTTGTGTGCATGTGAAAAGAAAACTAAGTTAGGAGAAGTTCAGTGAAGTGGTAAATCTTTGGAATTTGAAATCAAAATACCTAGAGTCAAGTTATCACCCTATCAGTGTAAGTACTTGGGCGGGTTATTTAGCCTTTCGCACCTCCGTTCCCTAATGCAGCAGTCCCATATCTTTTTGGCTCCAGGGATTGGTTTCATGGAAGACAATTTTTCCATAGTCTGGGGGCAGTTGCAGCAGGAGGGAGATGGTTTCTGGATAAAACTGTTCCACCTCAGATTATCAGGCGTTAGATTCTTATATGGAGAATGCAACCTAGATCCCTTGCCTGTAGAGTTCACAATAGGCTTCCCATTCCCATGAGAATCTAATGACTCTGCTGATCTGACAGGAGGTGGAGCTCAGGCGGGTCATGCTCACTTGCCCATTGCTCACCTCCTGCTGTGTGGCCCAGTTCCTAACAGGCCATGGATCTGTACTGGTCTGTTGCTTTGCTAAAAAACATGATTCAGTGATAACTGTAAAGCAAAGTAAGACTATTCGGCGCCATTGTGATAATCACAGGGACCACTGCAACAGGGTCTTGGGCTCAACTCCAAATGCTGCATGAGCAAGTGGAAGTTTATAGCCAAGGAGCAGGGTGCAGGTCAGCGAATAGAACATTACCAACAGGAAACATCAGGGGTAAGGGGAACTGTGGCTAAACTGACTTAAGAGAATTCTTAAGTCAGGCCAGGGTGATAAGACATCACCTGGGGATGGTGGATGGAGGATGATGAAGCTGAACACGTATCCAGAGTGATGAGATATTGAAGATGAGGTTCTATCTAAACTGATTTAGCACGGTTCTTTGCTAAAAGTGGATTTTATTTTATTTTTTTGAGACAGAGTTTCGTTCTTGTTGCCCAGTCTAGAATGCAATGGCACAATCTCGGCTCACTGCAACCTCCGCCTCCTGGGTTCAAGCGATTCTTCTGACTCAGCCTCCTGAGTAGTTGGGATTACAGGCATGTGCCACCATGCCCAGCTAATTTTGTATTTTTAGTAGAGACTGGGTTTCTCCATTTTGGTCAGGCTGGTCTCAAACTCCCGACCTCAGGTGATCTGCCCACCTCAGCCTCCCAAAGTGCTGGGATTACAGGCATGAGCCACCACACCCAGCTTAAAAGTGATTTTTATAAGGAAATGCACAGTAAAGTGTGGCCAAAGAGAATTTTCATTACCATGTAGCTTTTAAAGAAACTATTTTTCTTTTTTTTTTTTTTGAGACGGAGTCTCACTCTGTAAAGAAACTATTAATCAGCTGTCATTAGCACAAATATAATAGAGAGATAGGTATATTTTTTTGAGACACGGTCTCACTGTATTGCCCAAGTTGAAGTACAGTGGCACGATCATAGCTCACTGCAGCCTCGACCTCCTGTGCTCACGCAATCCTCCCATCTCAGCCTCTCAAGTAGCTGGCACCACAGGCATGCACTACCAATGCCCAACTAATTTTTTATTTTTTGTAGAGATAGAGTTTCACCATGTTGCCCAAGTTGCTCTTGAACTCCTGGGCACAAGTGACCTGCCCACGTTGGCCTCCCAAGGTGCTGGGATTACAGGTATGTGCCACATTGCCCACCCTATGACAGATACATTTAAAGGTCTTTAAGAAGAACATATTTTTACCCTTGTTCCCACCTGTTACCCCCATCCCCCCAGCAAACAAGCATAGACTTTTTTTTTTGAAAGAAAGAAAAAGAGAGAAAAGAAGAAAGAAAGAGTGAAAGAAAGAAAAAAAAGAATGAAAGAGAGAAAGAAAGAGGAAGAGAAAGAGGGAGAGAGAACAGGATTATTGTTCTATTGCCCAGGCTAGAATGCAGTCTAAAAATGGGTTTTAAAAACCTCTTTTATGCCAATAATTGTGCTTAACAATGGAGACAGGAAGGAATAAGGGATGAAAATAACAAACAAGCAGCCAACTAATATTTTATTT
>CAUYLG010043579.1:0-15680 GCA_963573385.1 Cacajao melanocephalus
GGGCTGGGGGGCGGGGGCTGGGTGGTGGGGGGGGGGGGGACGGGCCTGTGTGGAGGGGGCGGGGGGGAGGGCCTGTGTGGAGGGGGCCGTGTGGAGGGGGCTGTGTGGAGGGTCTGTGTGGAGGGCCTGTGTGGAGGGGGCTGCAGGGAGGGGGCCGTGTGGAGGGGGCCGTGGGGAGGAGAATGTGTGGGGGGGTTGTGTGGGGGGGCTGTGTGCAGGGGGCTTTGTGGGGGAGCTGTGTAGAGGGGGCAGTGGAGGGGCTGTGTGGGGGGAGCTGTGAGTAAGGGCCTGTGTGGAGGGGGCTGTGGGGAAGGGAATGTGGGGAGGTGGGTTTGGACCGGTGGGTGTGGGGAGGGCGGTGAGCATGGCTGAGGCCCAAGCCTCAGGGGAGCCTGCCTGCGCCTGGCTGGGTGTGTCCGAGCCAGTGGCTGGAGTGGGCTTTGTGTGGCCTGCCTGGCCGCCCCCTCTTGGACAAGTCTCAGGGCAGTCGGCCCTCTAATTGTCCTCTCCACATGCCAGATGTTAACAGACATCTGGCATAATTCTCCGTGTCGTCCACAAGGCCCAGAGGAAGGACAGAAATAGGAATCCCCAGTGGGGCCGGAGTGGCTTCTGGGGTCAGCCAGGAGCCAGGGATGCGTCGCCTCTGCTGGGACACAGGGCGCTGGGCCAGCCGCAGCGTGACACTTGCACAAGTTAGGGGTGGGCTGGCCAGACCTTTGCTGCTCTTGGGGTCTCTGGTGTGTGGTGAAGGTGACTGGCAGGGGATGCCTGGACGTGTGGAGTGTGCGCATGTGTGAGTGTGCACGTGTGTGCCTCTGCATGCCTGTGTGTGTGCATGTGGATGTGTGCATGTGCGTGCATATGCATGTGCATGTATGTGTGCGTGTGTGTGCATGTGTGCCTGTGCATATGTGCATGCCTGTGTGTGTGCATGTGTGCATGTGCATGTGTGCCTGTGTACGTGTGATATGCGTGTGTATGCCTGTGAGCGTGTGTGTGTGTATGCACGTGTGCGTGTAGGTCTTGGCTCATCTCTGCTTCATGGCGGACGCCGCCTGCTCCATATCCCAAACTGGTGTGCACCTTCCCTAATGGTCCTCAGGGCTGGGCTCTTGCCCTGGTTTCTTGGAAGGAAGCAGTCACTGCGCTGGACCAGGGCAGGTCAGTCGTCTTGTACTAACGGGAGGGGCCTCTGGGAAGCGCCCCCACGCCCACCCTGAGCCAGCTCCAGGTGTCCTTCCCCATTGCATGGGAACCGTGGGTGGTCTTGCCCTCAGCAGCAGTGGGGCTCGTGGCTGCCTATAGAAAGGAGCCTTCGGTGGCTGATGCCCTGAGTGAGTTACAGCTGGTGTCTCACCAGCCCCGCAGGCAGGCTGGCCCGGGTTCAAACGGGAGGCATCCATTCAGGTTCTTTATTACACGTGCTTGGGGCACACACACGATTCCTTTCACAGAAAGGAGAGGCCCCCCTGGATGGACCTGTCAAAGAGGTGGCCTCCATGCATGTGGCCCTGCAGCAGGCCACAGGGCTCAAGCTCACCCTGGTCTCCAGTGAGTTGAAGGGTGGTGCGGCGTGGTCTTCATCACATACAGACAGTGAAGGGGACAGTGGTGTTCAGGGCACAGGCCAGCACCACTGTGTCTCCTCAGTTCTCTGTGTTGGGCTGAGACTAGCAGGGACGCACGGGCCACTCCTCTAAATGCAGAGGACAGCAGCTGTGCATGTGTGCTGGAGTCTTGTGCAGGAGGAGGAGCCCTGGGGAGATCCCACCCCAGACGCCTTTCAGAGCCTGAGGGAGACCCCACCCCGGAGGTCTTCCAAAGCCTGAGGTACTGAGGCTGCATGACCCATGGATCCCACCCCGGTCAGAGCAGTTGCCACTCACAGCCAGTCCCCCACTCCCCATCTGTCACCAAAGCCTCTCTCCTTCCCCATCTGGGCTGCACCAGCCCCACCCCAGCCAGGGCAATGACCTAAGGAAGCCACCCGTGAGCAGAGCGGGCCCTGAGGCGTCATGGCTGAGGTGGCAGCGGAGTTGGCTTCAGCCTGGGGGTGGTGGGGTCTTGGAAGGGAAAGCACAGTCATTGACTAATTTCTGTGTCACTCACATAGGTAGTGGGTAAGGGTCTGGGCTAGGTCTGAGGTGACAGCGCCGGGCTTGTATCTCAGGAGGGGCCTCCGTCTGGCAGGCCCAGCACTTGCAAGCAGGAACTGCAGGAGGGTCCAGGTCTAGAAGGATCCTGGGTCCTGCACAGCGACGACCACCGTGAACTCGGCTCGGGAGCCCTGGAAGCCGGTGCCCACCGGGACTGTCTCTCAGGGAGCTGGCAGTGTGGTAAAAGTCAGAGCTCTCTCCAGGGTCGGGGCCCAGCTGTCACCTTCTCTCCCAGGTTAGGACGGGTGAGGGAGTGAGGTCAACAGCACTGCTTTGAACCTGCCAGACCTTGAACCTGCTCCCTGGAGACCCCGACGGCAGGAGCTCCCGGGTGCACCTCGGGCAGGCGTGAGGTGTGGGACTGTCAGTTACCTCCCAGGTTGATGTCAGAGTCGGCTCCATACCTGTCCCAGGTGAGCCTGTGGAGTGTGCTGGCTGCGGAGGTGGGGGCAGCATCCGGCGGGCAGGAAGGGCCAAGGGCCATGTGGCAGTGAGTGGGTGGGGGCTGAGCCACCTGAGGCTGGCAGTGTAGACGGTGCTGCTGAGTGGATGGTGCCTACACCACAAACTCCTGTGGGGGCGGGGCCTCCCCGAGCGGGTCCAGAGCCAGGCAGTTCCCGGATCTGTTGCTGGGAGAGTGGCCCTGGACTCGCAGGGGGCCGCCAGCCTGACGTCCAGGGTGCAGTGGGGGGTGTGGCTGAGTGAGGTCGGCTCTGGGTGCAGGGCCAGCTGGCGCAGATGCACATCGTCCAGGCTGCGGCTGTGCTGCTCCTCACTGACCCCGGCTTTCATCTCCCGGCTCTGCAGGGAGAGGCCGTGGGGTGAAGCCTGCAGCCCCTCCCGCTCCCACCACTGCAGACGGCTGCCACACTGCTTGTGGCCACAGAGCCGCCCTCCCGCCAACGCCCGCCCTGCACCGCTGTGCACTGCTGCCTGCCCTGGACAGGCTCCCCCAGCATACGCTGGCCCCAGCCCTACCTGCCGACCTCTCGGGGGTGCTGGTTCCAGGGGCCAGCCCCACCCCTGCCTCTCAGCAGCACAGCAGCCCACCCTGCCTCAGTTTCCCTAATGAGACATCTGTGTCCGTCCCTCAGGCCTGACCATGGCCCTTTCGAGAGAGGCTTGGCATTTTCTTCCGACACATTTTGGAAGGCGCCCACCTTGCCCAGCTTCTTTCCTGGGGCCATTTTCTGCCTTTTAACTCAGAGACCTGGACTCTTCCAGTTTCGTGTAATTTAGGATCAGGTCTGAGTGTGGTCCTTGAACACCAGCTCTGGAAGCACCTCAGACATCAAGAACAGCCTCTTATTTTACACGGGAGGAAACTGTCACTGTCCAAGGCCCTGTCCAGGTGGGCATCCAGCGGGCAGCATCATCACCCTTAGGTGACGCCTCCAACCCGAGCTTCTTGGCCACCGTGGCCTCTCAGAGCTGTACCACTGTGCCCCCAGGAGGTGGACAAGGCGCCTGGCAGCAGGCAGCAGGGGGCATGCGGCTTTCATCAATACATCTTTCAAGAGTGAGAGTCCCCGGCCAGTGCCCAGGTGGCTTCGGGTGGCCGTCTCCTCTGAGGAGTGGCTGACTCTGGCTTGGGTGCGCCTCCACTGGGATGGTTCCATGCTTGCCAGGACCTGCAGCCTCCCTCCCTCCTTCGGTGCCCAGCCCTGCCCTCTTTCGATCCAGCATCCGATAACTAATCAACCACAGCTGATTTTCTCTGTCTTTCCAGGGAGATTCTGGACAGAGCTGACTGGACAGGGCCTTGCCCTACTGCAGTGGAGCCCGGGGTGTTGGGTGGGGGTTGGGTAGGGCAACTCGGAGCCCGGCTGGGAACCCTGAGCCCGCCAGTCCTCACCTGGGCATGCAGGAGCCACTGGCTCTGCCTCTCCAGCTCCTTTGGGGGGACCCTAAGGCCCAGGGGCTCTAGGGGAGTAGAGGAGCCCAGAGCAGCCCTGCACATCGGACCAGGCTCTGGTGGAGGAGGTGGATGGAGGGGCGGGGGAGCCAGTGGGTCGTTTGCATTTGTTTTTGTTTTTTAGCATAAACTCAACTGTATTGTGTGGCCTTCACAGGACTTCTGTTTCAAGTGGCAGATTTTCAACATTCCAGGAAAGCAAGTCAGCGTGGTTACCTGATGATCCTTCCGTTTTCCATGTAGTGCTGCACTCGGAGGAAGGCCACGAAGGACGTTCTGCATTTCTTGCTTCCCTGGCGGGGAAAATACAAGAAAACGCAAGTGAGCCATAGCGAGGTGCCCCCGCTGTCCTGTCTTCCCAGCGTGGGGGGCTGGAATTGCTTCACGTCCAGCTCAAAGCTGAAGCTGAGGCGTCTGCAGCCACAGCTGACATCTCCTGACTCATGGTGTTTACTGACAGGAAAAATCCAAGTGGGACGTGCTCTACTGCGTTCAAGAACATCTGCGAAGCCGGGATCGGCGTGGGCTCACCTGCCTGCACCCTTAGGGCTCACTGCAGTCCCCCTGCGGATGGCCCCTCTGGATGGAGCAGGTGCAGGGACACTAGGCAGCACATCCCCGCGGCCCAACACACCCCACCACGGTGACCTCTCCCACCCCACGCATCCCCGCGGCCCAGCACAGCCCACGGTGGTGCCCTGCCTCTCCCACCCGACGCGCCACACTTACTTGATACATTTCTCTCTTCCAGTCTTTTGGGAAGTACTTGCTGAGCTTTTGCTCCAGATCCATAAATAGATACTCATTGTCTGAAAACAAAACAAAGGCTTCGTCAGAGCTCACACTGCTCAGCTGCCACAGCCTGTGCAAACCCAAGTGTGGCTGCCAGAGAAGACGCGCAGCTGAAAGCCACCTCCAGCCGATGCTGCGGACGGGGATTTCCTCAGCTGACCGCGCAACAAGCATCTTCACACGCGAACGGTGTGAAACTTGCTGAAGCGGTTTTCCAACGTGCAGGAATATTCAAAACTGGCACATGCTCCGGACATGCCCTTTGGGAAAGCAGTGTAGCAACATATATCCCCACCCCCTTCCTCTGCAACCGAGGCCTCCCCGGCTACAGAGTAAATCGCTTAAAAACCAGAGCTGTCGGGTTGGATGTGGCGGCTCAAGCCGGTCATCTCGGCGATTTGGGAGGCCGAGGCAGGAGGATTGCTTGAGGCCAGGAATTCAAGACGAGCCTGGACAACATAATGAGACCTCATCACCACAGAAAAAAAGACTGGCTGGGTGTGGTGGTGCGTGCCTGTAGTTCTAGCCTGAGGAGACCGAGGCAGAAAGGCTGCTGGAATCTGGGAGTTCAAGGCTGCAGTGAGCTCTGAACGGGCCGCTGCACTCCAGGGTGGGTGAGAGCGGTGAGGCCTGCCTCAGTCAATCAGTAAAAACAGAGACGTCTCTAATCCAGCACCGAGTTGGTCAACTTCGAGTCAACCATCCCAGCTTTACCTGTTAACCCGGTTTCCCTGGAAACGACAAGAGATGCTTCTTTCTAAATTATGTGTTTCTATGTTTTTAAAAATATTTACCACCATGTGTTTCTTTATAGCCTGGAAAAGTTAAACAATTATCCTGGAGAGGAAAGTAACAGCAGCACCCTCCGCTGCTGTGGAGGCCGGGGCCCAGGACTGAGAGGACTTGCATGTCCCTGAAATGAACTCGAGAGGGAGTCACCGCCCGCAGGAGCCCGGGGCCGCTGCTGTGGAGGCCGGGGCCCAGGACTGAGGGGACCTGCGTGTCCCCAAAATGAACTCGAGAAAGAGTCACCGCCCGCAGTAGTGAGTGTCGTCGGACCAGGCCAGCCGTGCAGGCTATTCCCGAAACTTTCACCTTATTTTGTGGCCACCGACCGCTCCAGTTATGGCTGCCACCTCACAGACACCTCCCTGCTGACAAGCCAACCAGCAAAACCCAAAACGTCGACCTGGGCTCCTGTATCAGGGTCCCCAGGTGGAGACAGGGCTGGGGCCCAGGGTGATGGGCAGGGCCCACCTGAACATGGCCTCTCAGGGCCACCGCGGTCAGCCCAGGCTCTGCTCAGCCTGTCGTCCTCAGGGTCGGGGCCCGAGGGTCCTGAGAGGCGAGGTGGGTTGGGGGACGTGGGGTCCAGGGGGCTCACTGTGTTCCAGGCTCAGCAGAGGACCTGGCGTTGCCCTCGCGATGAGCGGAATCACGCTCCCCAGATGCAGATGCACCAGTCCTGACCCTAGCACCTCAGTTCCTGTGTTTTGAGAGAGGGCTTTTACGGAAGAAGTTGCTGAGTGAAAATGAAGTCATGTGGGTGGGCCTTCGTCCAAGAAGATGGGCATCCTCACAGAGAAATGGAGATTGCACCCAGCGGGGCACACACAGAGGGATGGCCATGTGACCACACGGGGGAGCAGCCGTTGGCAGGCCCAGAGGAGAGGTGTCGGGAGGTATCAGCCATGCTGGCACCTTGGCCTTGGATTCCAGCCTCTGGAACTGACACACACGTGTGTGGTTCAAGCCACCCCATCCGTGGCAGCCTGGTGGCTCAGAGTCATGTAGGAGGGAGGAGCTGACTCGGTGGGGGAGTGGGACTCAGATACCGGACCAAACTGAGGACCAACTAAAACAGGGACGGGGGAAGTGGCTCCCAATAAGACACGCCCACCAGCCTGCGGGTCAGTTTTCCACTGCCATGGCAACACTGGGAGGTACCACCCCTTTCCATGGCAACAACCTGATCACCGCAGAGTTACCACCCTTTTCTAGAAACAGCTGCATAATCTTCCCTGTAGTTTCCGTGTAAGTAGAAGAGGGTGTGAGTGTGAGTGAGCCCCGCATCTGAGCTGCTGCTCACGCAGCCTGTGGGGAGCCCGGCTCTGCCCGGAGCTGTGCCTCTGCTGCTGCTGGGCACCAACGCTTCCATAAGAGCTGCTGTCTAATGCTACTGGCTTGCCCTTGAATTCTTTCCTGGGTGAAGCCCAGAACCCTCCCAGGCTAAGTCTCAACTTGGGGTTTGCCTACCCTCATCAAGAGGACCCTATGGAAGTGGGGACCCTGCGGGTCTCAGCAGGGCTCACAGCCTGTGGTGTCTGTGTAGGAGTCCTTGGGCTCCATGCATCACGATTTGGAGCTGAGGCCTTCAGGTGCCGTGATTCACCCAAGGTCCTCACCCGGCTGCCGGCTCCAGGGCCCGGGGCTGACCGTGTCCCTGTGCAGGTCACCCCCGGCTCAGGCCTTGCTTTCCTGCCTGCGGGACCAGACCGTGGGATGCGATTCAGCGCTGGAAACGGAGGAGCTGGAGGAACCTCAGATGCAGATCAAGTGCCGAAGGCCACCCCGAGGAGGCGCATGCGGTGTGGTTGTGCCATGTGACATGCTGACGGGGCTCTGCCGTGACGCCAGTGGCTGGTGCCATGGGTCAGCCTTTGAGGGGGAGGAGGAGGAGCAGGCGGAGCACAGGACTTTCAGGACAGGGAGGCTCTTCTCTGTGACACCTGAGGGTGACGGACACCTGACATTTCACATTTGTGCAAATCCAGAGGACGCGCCACAGCAGGAGAGCGCTCCATGCCTACCCAACCCCAGCCTGTGAGACGCCGGTCACCTGGGCTCCTCAGCGGGCGAACACACCACCCTGGGAGATGCTGGCAGCGCGGGAGGCTGTGTGTGCGGGGAGGTCTGCGCGGGAAGTCTTTGGCCCTTCCTCTCAATTTTGTGTGAACCAAAACTGCTCTAAGAAATAAAGTCTTAAAATTCTAATATCTCTTTCAAGTCTGAGATTCAAGGCTCCACAGGGAGAAAAAAAAAACTGTGACTCATCACAAAAGTCTTAATTTGCAGCAAACGTGACCCACCCGGCCGGCACCAAGCTGCCATGAGCACCCACTGGAGGGACAGGGGCTTCGGGAAAGGTAAGGCATTCTTCTTTCTAGAATACGCTGAGGCTGTCCTCACACCAGCACTCCCAGGACCCAGGGCTGTGGGCTGTGGGCTGTGGGCAGTGGGCAGTCGGCCACGGGCTGTGGGCAGTGGAGTGGAGCAGGCAGTTTCCACCCGTCAAGAGTCGAATCTCCTGGCTTCCTCCCTTGTGCAGTGTCGGGGCAGGGCAGGGGTCTCTCATGCTGTGGGGCCTGGGGACCCGGTCAGATGACGTGGACGCAGGGTCCCCAGCAGACCCTGAACAGCAAGACCTCTGGAGGCCAGGACGGCCACTCTCATAGTCACCGCCCTCCTTGGGCAGAACCTGGTGCAGGAGGCAGCCCCGTGGGCAGTCACCAGAGAGCAGGTGACTGTTGCAAAAGGTACTTCTGGTAGTTTGACCTCGCAGGTGATGTGAAACGATGTACAGGCCCCCGTGTCTGCTGGGGATTGGTTCCAGGACACCCCTCGGATGGCAAAACCCAGGGATGGTGTAGAGTTTGCGTGCACCCTACACACATCCCTGTGTACACTTCAAATTATCCTGAGATTCCTTATAATACCAGATGCAATGTAAATGCTGTAGAAATCGTTGTTACACTGTTGTTAAAGTTGTATTTTTTTTTTTTTTTTTGAGATGGAGTCTCACTCTGTCACCCAGGCTGGAGTGCAGTGATACGGTCTTGGCTCACTCCCAGATTCAAGCAATTCTCCTGCTCAGCCTCCTGGGTAGCTGGGATTACAGGCGCACACCACCACAGCTGGCTAATTTTTTTTTGTATTTTTAGTAGAGACGGAGTTTCAACATGTTGGTCAGGCTGGTCTCGAACTCCTGACCTTGTGATCTGCCCGCCTCAGCCTCCCAAAGTGCTGGGATACAGGCGCCAGCCACCAACCTGGCCTGGCTGTGTTATTTTTATTATACTCTTTATTGTTAGAATTTGAGTATGTTCAACATGAGGTAAGTTAAATCCAAGGATGTGGAACCTGTGGGTACAGAGTGCCAACTGTCTACTCTTATTTATATTAGAAAATCTGCAGTCCTGAAATACAAGTTAGCCACAGGGAAGGTCAGTCTCAGATTCCCTTACGGCCACCTGCATCGCATACGACGATACTCCGTCCCCAAGTGCTAGCTCATTCTGGAGATAAATGAAGACACCAGTGAGGAAGACTCACCTACAGAGGCCAGCAGAAAGGGCATCCTAGGGCCGGGCACCCAGCTCAGCCCCTCTCCGCCCTGCCTGTCTTTCTTTTTTTTTTTTTTTTAAGATGGAGTCTGCCTCTGTTGCCAGTCTGGAGTGCAGTGGCACGATCTCTGCTCACTGCAACCTCCGCCTCCCGGGTTCAAGCGATTCTCCTGCCCAGCCTCCCGAGTAGCTGGGATTACAGGCATCTGCCACCATTCCCGGCTAATTTTTTGTGTTTTTAGTAGAGATGGCGTTTCACTGTGTTAGCCAGGATGATCTTGATCTCCTGACCTCGTGATCCGCCCGCCTCCGCCTCCCAAAGTCCTGGGATTATAGGCGTGAGCCACCGTGCCCAGCCCCTGCCTGTCTTTCTAATCCTTAGTACCACAGCTCTTTTAGGCAGCGTTAGATGCAGGTGGGAGGCTCCAGGGTGTCATCAGCCTCAGTTTCCTTTTGTGTCAGGGAGGATCTAACATTCGGCCTCATCAGTAACAACAGCAGCAACTCACTGCCTGAACACTGCATGCCATGCTCTGTGCTGGAGACTCTGAGCCAATCCGTGGATCTTTAAGGTGATGGCGCTGTTATCTATCCCATCTCACAGAGGCGGAGGCCCAGGCTTGCAGACGCTGTTCCCACCCCGTGCCAGGCCAGGGGCCCTCGAAGCCAGGCATTAGCAAACCAGGGCCCCAGGCCAAACCCCAGCAGCCACTTGCTCTTGTAAACAAACTCCTGTGGGGACGCAGCTGCGATCGCCGGTGACGCCACGTCCATAGCTGCTTTCCTGCTGCAAAATCTAAATATTGACTCTCTGGCCTTTAATGAAAACGTCTGCCAATGCCTGGTCTAAGCACACGCCGCGTGAAAAGGTCTAGATCCCCCTTCTCTGGTCCTCACTCCCCGAATTCACCATTCACGTACTCGAGCTTGAACTCAGCGTTTGCAACGTGAGTGGCGCATGTTTAGCAACATTTGGTAAAGGATCTGGGGTTAGCTTGGGCCCCAGTCAGGTCAGCAAAAGGCCCTTTATTCGTACATTCATTACCTAAATCGCCCTGCTGTAACCTTCCACCCTCCACCTCAAATCACAATGAGGAGGAAGGAACATGAGCTCCGTAAGCTTAGCACTTCCTGGTACTTAACCTCAAACACTGTGAGAACAATTCTTGCAGTGACGCTGATCTAGAAGACAAAGCGGCTCGTTTCTCAAAGTCAGCACTGTCCCCCTAAACCTCCGCACGCCTGGCAGTGGGACAGCAGATGCCATCACCTCTGGTCATGGGCACACCCTTCTGAGCCTGGCCAGAGTGCCCCGCTGTACGGCCAAATCAGTCTAGATAGATGTCACCGTGAAGACATTCTCAAGATGAGAGCAACACTCAAGCTGGGCATGGTGGCACACACCTGTGACCCCAGCACTTTGGGAGGCAGGGGCACGTGGACTGCAGGAGCCCAGCAGTTCGAGACCAGCCTGGGCAACATCATAAGACCCAGACTCCACAAAAAAATACAAAAAGTATCTGGCTGTGTTGGTATGCGTCTGCAGTCCCAGCCACGCTGGAGGCTAGGGCCAGAGGATCCACCCGAGCCCGCGAGGTCGAGGCTGCAGTGAGCCGTGATCATAGCACTGCATTCCAGCCTGGGTGACAGTGAGATGAAGGAAGGAAGAAAGGGAAGAAGGGAGGGAGGGAGGGAGGGGTTGATTGATTTACATCAGTAGGCTGAGTAAAGCAGAGGACCTTCACGTGTGGGTGGGCCTCATCCAGCCGCTTGAAGGACTCAGAGGCTAAGAGGGGAAGACTGAGGTCCCCTATGGAGGAAGGAATTCTGCCTCCAGGTGGCACTCTTCCCTGAGTCTCCAGCCTGCCGACCTGGCCTGCAGATCCCACACTTGCCAGCCACCAACAATCACATGAGCCAGTTCCTTAAATCAGCTTCTCTCTCCCTCTCCCTCCCTATACACACATACACACTGTCTACAGAGATAATGGAATCAGAAGGATATGTATACAGAAACATACACATAGACATACATCTGTCGTGCTCGTGTGTGCATGCGTGTGCATGTGCGTGTGTGCGTGTGCACACGCATGTGTGTATGTGTACAGGTGTGCAGTGTGTCCGTGTGCATGTGTGCATGTGCATGTGTGTTTATGTGCTTGTGTGTGCATATGTGTGCACGTGTGTGTGCACGCATGCGCATGTGTGCCTGTGCACATGTGCATGTGTGTGTGTGCATATGCATGTGCGCGTGTGTGTGCGTGTGTCCTACTGGTTGGTCCTGCTTCTCTGGAAAGCCTTGACTGGCGCAGGCACAGCCTGGTGGAGGAAGGGCATCTTGCTGCTGGAGGGGGAGGGACTGGCCTTGGCTCCAGGCTCCCCTGAACCCGGCAGAGCAGGGACAACACGCACCCTCCAGAGCCTCCTCACTCTCTTCCCAGTGACAGTCGTCCTCTCAGCTCCCGGCAGGCACACTGTGGAGCTCCACAAACGCCTGCTGATCAAACAACAGACCTGAGCTTCCCCCACTGTGCCCGCTGCCCGTGACACTGGCGTGACAGCAGGAGACTCCTGCAGAGCTGCCCAGGGGCTGGACACTGGGACCCTCGCTCACCATCACAGGAGCGAGCTCCGGGCAGCAAGGGCCAAGGTGAGGCCAGGTGGGGCTCGCTCTCCCTCCCTTTCTATCCCCGTTTGTCTCTGTGTCTCTGTCTCTATCCCTCTCTGTCTCTGTCTGTCTCTGTCTCTATCCTTCTTTGTGTCTGTTTCTGTCTCTCTGTCTCTGTCTCTATCCCTCTTTGTCTCTGTGTCTCTTTCTCTATCCCTCTCTGTCTCTGTCTCTCTGTCTCTATCCCTCTTTGTCTCTGTCTCTGTCTCCATCCCTCTTTGTCTCTGTGTCTCTGTCTCCATCCCTCTCTGTCTCTGTCTCTCTGTCTCTATCCCTCTCTGTCTCTGTCTATCTCTGTCTCTCTGTCTCTATCTCCATTTGTCTCTGTCTCTGTCTGTCTGTCTCTCTGTCTCTATCCCTCTCTGTCTCTGTCTGTCTCTGTCTCTCTGTCTCTATCTCCATTTGTCTCTGTCTCTGTCTGTCTCTGTCTCTATCCCTCTCTGTCTCTGTCTATCTCTGTCTCTCTGTCTCTATCTCCGTTTGTCTCTGTCTCTGTCTGTCTCTGTCTCTCTGTCTCTATCCCTCTCTGTCTCTGTCTGTCTCTGTCTCTCTGTCTCTATCTCCATTTGTTTCTGTCTTTGTCTGTCTCTGTCTCTATCCCTTGTTGTCTCAGTCCCTGTCTGTCTCTGTCTTATTTTGCCTTGCCTCTATATCTAAGCCCCAAATCACATCTGTTTTTTTTTTGCTATAGGCCTCAAAAATGTACACAGTTTACAAAATGTCTCAATAATGTACACAATTTATAACTTATGAGAGAATTAAAGCAAGAAATCCAAGCATTTCCTATTTAAAAAGTCCAAATCTCCAAAGCAAGAGCTCTGGTCACAAACCAAGAAGTGTGTCTGGGGTGGAGAAGGTCCTGGGGCCAGGGAGCTCTGCCGGGTGGGGGCTCTGCTGGGTGGAGGCTCCGGGCCACAACCCCAGGGAGGTTGAGGGGCTGGGTCTAGTCTGTCCTCCTTCTGTGGAGGGGGATTTCTGGATCACCGGGAGGAAAGGTGACCCCAGGTTCCTTTCTTGTCCCCGAGGCCAGTGAGCTCGGCCACAGGCTGTCTCAGACGTCCAGCCTCAAGGGGCGAGGGAGGAAAGGGACAGCTTCAAGGGGAGGCAAGCAAGGGTTGGCTGGCAGGAGTCAGAAAGCCCTCCCACCAGGGAGCTCCCCGGCAGGGTGAAGACCCCTCCTGAGCAAACAGAGCAAACAGTAGCTGATCCGCCAGCAATGCCTGTGGCGGCGGTTCCAGGCCATCTTCCCAGCCCCTCTTGTTGCTCCAGGGCTGTCGCAGGCCCTCATCCTGCGCGGACGCTCCAGACTCAAGGGCCTCCTGCCCCCTGCCTCCCGGGCCTCCCCCTGCCTCCCGGGCCTCCCCCTGCTTCCCTGGCCTCCCCCTGCCTCCCGGGCCTCCCCGTGCTGGCCCATGTGCTCAGACATGCTGCAAACGCCCATGAGCTCTTCCTTTGGCATCTGGGCAGCTGACAGCACGGACTGTGCCTCAGTCAAAAGGGAACAGTGTTAGAAGCCAGCCCAAGCCATGGCCACCACCCTCATGATCTGTCTGCAACTCCCCAATGCCAAGGACCATCAGTATGTAAACTGGGAGAATCCTTGGTCATTGGGAACCTGCCCCATCTGGGAGATGGATTCCTGGTCACCAGGAGATGCCCTGCCCTGTACCCCACTGCTGGGAGGGGAGGTCCTTCCCCAGGGAGCTGCTGCGGGACCTCTGGGGGACCCCCACACTCCACCCTCAGAAGCTGCAAACACCACCTGCTGTCTCTAGGTCTGGGGACATCGGGGGTTGTGCACTGAGCTCAGGTGGGGCATGAAGTCCCCGTGCCCTCACGCCACGGTGGCCTTGGAACTGTGTCTCCCAGAGGCTGTCTCCACCACAGCCACCCTCCCAGTGTAGGGCCTCACGTAGGGGAGGGGGACGCTCTGGGGCTTTTCTCTGCCTTGGGAGAACAGTGAAGCCTCAGTGCGGAGAACTTGGGCACAGACAAAGCAGAGTGGCACAAGCCAGAGCTCGCCCCCCAAACACGGCTGCTCCAATGGGTCGGTGAATGTCCCCCCACAGCCATGGACGTGATCCTCATCCAAAGCAATGGGTCCCAGCCCGGGTTTTCCAGGCAGCCCCTGAATCCCCCCCACTGGACCTGCCCAATTTTTCTATTTTTTTTTTTTTTTTTTTGGTTGTTTAAGAGATTTTGAGTCCTTAAGTAATGAAAGATGCCAAGAACAGTGCCGGCACTTCCTGACATTCCCCCTGATGCCCTCCAGACTAATTTTCTTTGCATTTCTAAAATCACAGCGGGATGACACCAACCACATCAAACGGCAAAATTGGTCTCTCTAAGGTCAACCTCCTGGCCTCCCCTCAGTGACTCTCACCGTGAGGTAAAAGCTGGAGACCTCTGTCCCCAGCCCTCAGAGGGCTCAGGTTGTGCTGGGGGCCCTGGGGTCGGGGAAGCTCTGCGTCTGATTGGGCTCCAGCACGGGGTGGCTGCCGGGACAGCCCGTGGCTCATCCAACACAGTGCCCGCCCCACCTCCGGGAATTCAGGGAAGTGTCTACTCCTACTTCTGGAGTCCTCAGGACCACAGCAGGCACCCATCGGAGCCTGGAACATTCCCTGCGTGCTTGTCCACACATGCCCCACATGCAGGCAGGTCGGGAGGGGAGGGCGCTGGTTTCTCAGTCTCTGAGCTGGCAGACAAGGGCTGGCAGCTGTCCAGGGCAGAATCGGCCCCAGAAGGGCCTCAGTCACCTGGCTCAGAGGTCTGCAGGTGGCTGGACGCAGGCACCCCAGGTGCTTCCAAGCAGAGCTCAGAAAGAAGAGGGCACTGGCTGCAGCAGCAGCACAGCCTGGGCGGCGGCCCAGAGACATGAGGATCCCCGGCCTTTACCAGGCATTACCAGGAGGCGGGGGATCCCCGGCCTTTACCAGGTGTTACCAGGCGTTACCAGGAGGTGGGGGATCCCCAGCCCTTACCAGGCTTTACCAGGAAGCTGGGTGGTCCTGGGGGGTGGAGACGCTAATGTGAAGCCTGCGGGTCAGGACCCAAGGCCCCAGCCCCATCCCGGACACCGCGGCTCCTTGCTGGCAGCCCCTACAGCTCAGCGCCCCAGGCTGCATTAGGAAGCCGGCCTCGTTCTGCAGTGACAGGGACTTGAATCCCACAAGTGAGGAACGACTTCAGGATAAGATGATGCAGACAGAGCATAACACCCACCACCAGCACCCCTCCCCCAAAGAAACCAGGCTGCTGCTTGAACACTCGCCTCCTTCCGCTGGCTGCCTGTGGGGCAGACAGGGACAGGCGTGAATGGTGGCTATGGACAAGCGTGTTAACTGGGCCAGAGCCTCCCCTGCACACTGGGACAGAGCCTCCAGTATCAACCCTTACGGCAAGACTGACTTCTGCTGCTCCCAGGTGCAAGCCCAGCACTGGGTGCTGTTCCCCACCTCGCTGCCCACCTCCCATGAAAGCCCCGGCAACACTGTGTACGGTTCCTAGTGCTGCGGGAGGCTGGAACCCTCACCTCGCCTCCCATGATGCTTCCCCCACCTCACCCCCCATGACACTCCCCCCACCTCGCCCCCCATGATGCTTCCCCCACCTCACCCCCCCTGACACTCCCCCACCTCGCCCCCCATGATGCTTCCCCCACCTCACCCCCATGACACTCCCCCCACCTCGCCCCCCATGGCGCTTCCCCCACCTCGCCCCCCATGACGCTTCCCCCACCTCACCCCCCATGACACTCCCCCCACCTCGCCCCCCACGATGCTTCCCCCACCTCACCCCCC
>CAUYLG010043580.1:0-38837 GCA_963573385.1 Cacajao melanocephalus
GGGTGTGGCATGATAATCATTTGAACCTGTGTGGGGGAGTTTGCAGTGAGCTGAGATCAAACCACTGCACTCCAGACTGGGTGACTGAGAAAGAATATCGCAAAAAAAAAAAAAAAAAAAAAGAAAGAAATACCACAGGATATTTTGTATTAACCTACTCTGGCAAGAAAACCTTGAAAAACCTGGGAAACTTTGGGATTAATTTTCACAATAATAAAGACTTTTAAAATAAATTAATGGTATCTGTCACTGCTAGAAAATTTTCTCATTAACCGTGTAAATCTGAAAACTGTCTTTTATTTTTTCCCATATTCTTTGTATTGCAATCTAAAATATTTCAAGCTCCCAGAGCTGAAATGACCCAATATATTATTATTATTACATTGAAATATGAGATTAAGAGCATGAGCTGTAGTGTGCATCAACCTGTGAATTTCAGCTCATTTCCACCTCTCAGAGACAATCTGAAGGACATTGAGCAGATCACTTAATGTCTGTATTTAGTTTTTTAGTAGAATAGAGATTTAGTATAATACCTCCTAAGGTTATCATGGAAACTAAATGAGAACATGTCTATAGAACAGTACAGTGGCTTGCACATAGTAGTGGTTCACAAAATGTTAGTTATTACTAGAAACTATTATAAATTTTACATATAGTATTTTATTTTATTTTTTCGAGACAGAGTCTTGCTCTGTTGCCCAGGTTGGAGTGCAGTGTCATGATCTCGGCTTGCTGCAACCTCTCCCTCCCGGATTCAAATGATTCTGTTGCCTCAGCCTCCCGAGTAGCTGGGATTACAGATGTGCACCACCATGCCCAGCTGATTTTTTGTATTTTTAATAGAGACAGGGTTTCATCATTTTGACCAGGCTAAACTCCTGACCTCAAGTGATCCACCCATCTCAGCCTCCCGAAGTGCTGGGATTATATACGTGAGCCACCACCTTGGTCTATATGTAGTATTTTCAAACATTGTAGTTTAATTTTCTATTGTGTGCTTTTGTGAACTTCCAAGTAGCCACAATTTGTTAAATGTCATAAGGTGGTGTTTAATGATTTATATTTATTTTATGAATATATGGAATATAAATTAGTAAAACCACTAACGTAGAATTAGAGAAGGCTATTCTCAGTAAGTTAACTTTTAATTTACAGATTTTGTTAGTTAAATGTACTTTTATATTTTCAGCAAATCCAAGTTGACGGATTTGCACTTTGTTGAAGTTACCTGAAGACCATTTTGATATATAGATAATTAATTAATATCTTTTTTTAGTTCTTCCAAAGTGCTTATCTAATCTTAAATAGCACTTTTTTGTTTTCTCTATTGACAACTACCCATTTACATAGAAATTACTTGTTTTAAAAACTGCAGTTCAAATTTATCATACAGTAGATAAATTTTACCTTAAATTCATTTTCTCTTCTGTATTCAATTTATTTCACAAATATTTGTTGAACTTATACATTACATTAGGGGCTAGGAACATAGTGTTAGACAGAACAGACAAGTGCCTGCCCTTGAGGAACTTGAGTAGAAGGACATTAAATAATGTGACAGATACCTGTATGCTGAGTGCAGAGGTGAGTGCTCTGCAGCTACGTCATAAAGGGGGACAGCCTGAGTTTGAGGTCAGGGAAGTTATTTAAGCAAAGATATGGAGGACAATGGCTTAAAAGTAATGTAAACAGTAGAAACCAAATGTAGGAAAGACCTAGGTTATCTCTGAGGAATTAAAACACCCACCACACTCTAATTGGAGTATAGTGAGAAAGGGATGAAGGAAAATTAGGCGGGACATAGGGGCTGTTATAAATGATGACAGCACAGTATGTTACTTATCTTGAAGAAGATGGTTTTTTTTTAAGCCCAAAGATTTTATTCTTGTTTCCCCACCCTCCACCCCTTGTAGTGCAAAATAGATTTCTATTAACTTCTTGTTTGTACTTTTTTGGTGTTATGTGGTAAGTTTAATAATAGACAGCATTATTTTTTTGAAGCATGGCTAATTTTATTGGTCTTCAATTCAGTATTTTTTTTAAACAATATATTTCTTTCTCTCTAGCCCCATTCCTATTAGATTTTATTATACCATTTTCTTTTCTTTTCTTTCTTTTCTTTTCAAGATGGATTCTTGCTCTGTCGCCCAGGCTGGAGTGCAGTAGCACAATCTCAGCTCACTGCAACCTCTGCCTCCTAGGTTCAAGTGATTCTTCTGCTTCAGCCTCCTGAGTAGCTGGGATTACAGGTGCATGCCACCATGCCCGGCTAATTTTTGTATTTTTAGTAGAGGCGGGGTTTCCCCATGTTGGTCAGTCTGGTCTCGAACTCCTGACCTCATGATCTGCCTGCCTCGACCTCCCAAAGTGCTGGGATTACAAGCATGAGCCACTGTGCTTGGCCACCATTTTCTTATTGTAAATTTTAGTTTTCTTACTCAGTTTAGCTCAATAATTAAATATGGAATTTTCTGCATTTGTGATCTGTGTGTATTCCTGAAGTATCTAACAAGTTTTCTGTCAAAGATTAGGAGGTTGGTATATGTAAGATTTGAGAGACATTAAATCTCTAAGTCGATGCTTTGATTTTAAGGTAGATGAGAGATTATTTAATTGAAGTTCGTTGATACCAGATAATAACTTCTTATGTGTCCTTTTAGAAAATTCATTGATTTCTGGGATTCTCCTTAATATGAAGGGGTCTTTGGAAGTGCATAGCTGTTGAGAGTCAGTTAGTTAGGTTTACTAGAGAATGACTAGGAAAAGACAAAGATGTTACCTATATCCATATTCCTATGGCAAAGAAGATAGTTATAATATTTATTGAGGTTCTCACTCTGACCAAATGTTCTGTAGGGACACCTAGATTGAGTTTTCCCCCAATATTGTACAAATGATGGAAACTTATTGAACAGAATTTTAACATCTCATTTGTCTAGATTTAGGACATCTTCTCTCAGGAACACAGTAGAGTGCTAAAATCAAGTACATGAGTGTCTGAGTGGTTAAATATTAGCGGTCACTGCATATTTATGATATATAATATAAAACTCACTAAAGCAGTTCTGCCATTTACTACCTGACTCACTTAGAATGAGATACATTGCTTGTGTCCTTGTCTGCAGAATAGGGATGTAAAAGCTGGTTGTCATGAGAAGTGTATGAAAATTTGTGTGTGTGCATGTGTGTGCATGTGTGCATGTGCGCACGCACACACACGTACTTCATACTCCATAAAGCACTATGGAGATAAAAAGGAGCTTATGTTTAAATGTGTTTGCCAATTAGAAGATGTGAGGAACATCTGCTAGGGACATTGACTCCGTGCACATTTGTCTTGGCTATCTTCTTAAATTGGGGCAAATAAAATGGTGTTAAATTTGAAAAAAAGAGTAGTAGTAGAAGACACACTAATAATAATATTTATCTCCCTTCTGTCTGGTACCAAAACATGCTTTTTACAGACTTGGAAGCTGTGACTCATAAGTGTTACGTGACTTGCCCAATAATTTCTAGTTGTGAGAGGCTAGACAAGGACAAAAACTCATGTTTCTTCCACATTTAAACTTTATATTCCTTGTGATAAACTATGCTGTGAACTTTAGACAGTGAAGGATTCAGGATAAGCTCCCCCACATAGCACACCTCATCCTCCAGCATTGCATCATAGACACACACCCAGTGATAGCATATCATTTGTATTTTGTACTTTTAAAGATTTATAATTTTTTTTATTTAAAAAACTGTACAGTAATGTAGTTCTCATCATCATTTTATCATTTAGCATTTTACGGTGTTCGCGGGGAAGGGCCTTGACGTGGCAACACCGCTTCTTAACTAACGCTTCCCCTCTCACACCTACTAACCCCTCACCCCTCGAGTCCACTCTTATTTCCTTCACTTTCAATAGGCTGTCATTAAATTCTCTTTCCCCATTATTAGTGCTGCTGCTGCTTCTCTTCCATGTTGATAGTCTTACTTTGAGAGCTATTTAGTCATCCTATCTATGCTGGTTTCTCCATAGCCTTTGAATTCTGTGTTTGATACTTCTGAACAGAACATCTAAAAGTTCCCTTTCTGTATTCCAACACTCATAGGGTGATTCTCATTAAGAAAATAAAACAAAAAATTGACCTCAGACTAAAGAATTCTTTTTTGTCTAAATAGTGATTAAGTTATGATATATTCCTATCGTTGGCCTAAGAACAATCCCTATGATTTAGTTGTCTTACGAGTATTTGTACTAATAACCTAACAATTGATTGGGTACAAGTAGCCTTAGGACAGTACTTCCTTAAAAACATGTTTTTGATAAACTAAAGCTTTGGCATTAATCAGAAGTCATAATTTAATAGTATTGTAAAAATACCTCATTTATTTTAAATCATCTGTTGGACAGAGGGTTACAGTTGTCATTCCAAATACATGAATCTCTTATCAAAAGAGGACTTTGATAGTTTCATGGTAAGACCCCTTCATATATTACCTCAAGGAGTGAGATTTTTTTTGTCCATGTTGTTTGAATGTGTATGGGATTGGAGAGGTAGCCTAAAATTTCCTAATTGCCCTTTTACATTTTCCTTTCTTTCTTTTTTTTTTTTTTTGAGATGGAGTTTCACTCTTGTTGCCCAGACTGGAGTGCAGTGGCACAATCTTGGCTCACTGCAACCTCTGCCTCCCAGGTTCAAGCAATTATCCTGTCTCAGCCTCCCAGTAGCTGGGATTACAGGTGCCCACCACCACACCTGGCTAATTTTTGTATTTTTAATAGAGATGGGGTTATACCATGTTGGCCAGGCTGGTCCTGAACTCCTGACCTGAAGTAACCCACCCGCCTCAGCCTCCCTTACGTGTTTCTTATTGCAACATATTTAACATACTTGTTGGAATTCACCTGGGCTATTGCCTTTTTATCCTTATTGCCACTTTTTTGTAATCCATTGTTCGATTCAGAAATGAAAACTACTTCCAAGGCTTTTTTAGAAGGCAGGAAATTATTTTCAACTTTGTAATTACTGATAACAAAGAGATCTTTCTGTTTTTTGTCAGTGAAGGATGAGATTGATGCAGTTGCTGCTTTAGCTTATTGGAGGTGTGGATCATTTATTTTTGTTTTTGACTAGTCAAGTGCCTTTGTGAGAAGGGGGAAGTAGTAGAACAAGTTCTGTCTGTAACTGAACAGTCAGTTGTGTTAACTCACTACCCTTAGACCAGTCAGTAATTATTTTAAATCCCAGGATTATACAATATTTAACTATGGTTTCAATTTGTGTCTTAAATTTATCTCAATTCTTTGTCCTAAGCAGCTCTCAGCTTCATTTTTTTGTTTTGTTTTCTGTAGTAGTAAATATTAAGGCAGAAATAAAACATAATGTAGCACTTTGATGTCACATAAGAATAAAGCACAGAGTTCAAAGGTTTTTTTTTTTTTTCTGTAGCGAAGAGTAATGTGAAAGATCGTTTTTAGATTTTAGAAAAAAGTAATACGGAGTTTTTTCCATCCTGGCTTCAGGCTTTATCATTTCATCGTTTTACATTAGCACATTCTCATGCCGATATTCCATTCTCGTGACTGTAGCTGTAGCCTCACTTTAGAAGGAATGGTGACAAGAAAAGAAAATATCTTAAGGAGGGTAAATAGTGTGATTTTTGGACTTCACCAATGGTAATATATTTAATCATGTATGAAGGATTCCTAGGAGGAATCAAAACACGAAGAAACAACTTACAAGAATTTATGAAGTATGAGCTTTGACTCCCTTGACCATCTTTAACTTGAATGGTGACATTCCAGATTGTTCTTCTTTTCAGAGTACATCCAAGCCATTATGATGATGGAGGAATCTGTTCAACATGTTGTCATGACAGCCATTCAGGAGGTATGTTGGACCTTCATGCTTATAGTTTATGAAAAATTAAAGGAGTGAACATGAGTATAAATAATAGAAGTAGAAAATCTTAAGAGATTCTCGTGCTCATTTTTAAAGAGTTTTTTGCATTTATAACTTCTCTTGTTTTTATTCTAAAAAATTATACTCATTTAAATTTTTCAGTTTTATTTAAATCTTAAACATTTATTTTGCAGATATAGATATAACTATTCCTAATTTTTTAAAGTGCCCTTAATGAAATAATAATAGCAGACTAATTGCTAAAGCTAATAATAAATAAGATCTATCTTAAACCAGCAGGCTTCCTCACACTGAACTGGTGCTTTCCTGTTTGGCAGAAAATAGGTCTTCACCTCCCACCATGCCCAAAGCAATTTCTAGATGAATATTTATGTTTTAAATGTAAAACATAGGCCAGGCACGGTGGCTCACACCTGTGATCCCAGCACTTTGGGAGGCTGAGGCAGGTGGATCATGAGGTCAGGAGATTGAAACCATCGTGGCCAACATGATGAAACCCTATCTCTACTAAAAATACAGAAAACTAGCCAAGCATGGTAGCACACGCCTGTAGTCCCAGCTACTCGGGAGGCTGAGGCAAGAGAATTGTTTGAACCCGTGAGACAGAGGTTGCAGAGAGCCAAGATAGCGCCACTATACTCCAGCCTGGGTGACAGAGCGAAACTCCATTTAAAAAAAAAGTAAAACATAAAACTGTAAAAGTAAAAATGAAGGAAAGACTAATAGCTGGTCAAGTTTAGGATGTGAGAATGTTTTAATCATAGAAGCAGTGGAAGAAACCCTTAAGAGAAATAGAAGAATATATGCAGGACATGAATTACGCACCTAACATAGAAAAACACAAAAGACAAACATGAAAAATATTTAATTAAATACAAATTAAGGTGAAGTTGTGCCTAAAACCTCTTTTCGCAATGACTTCTGACACCAACTACCCAAAGTTGGGCTAAACTTCACAGATTTAAAGGCGTCACTCTCCACAGATTGCCCATAGTTCAGAGGCCGGCTCCAGGCTCAAGGGTCTCCAGGCCACCCTGTCATCTGACCAACTGCCTACAAATTCAAGGATTCCCACTATCCTCGCACATTCTATAATTTACTAGAACAACTCACAGAAGTCAGGAGTGATAACAGCTTTGTTATAGCAAATAGATACAAATCAAATTAAATGTGTTTCTGAATTGTTAAGTTTCTGTTAAACCAAAAAATGCATAGGTAAGGTCAGGGAAGGTCCCAAATGCAGTTTCTTTTGTCCCCACCCCATGGAAGCAGTTTGCAGAGTATTGCCAACCAGAGACATTCACCTGAGCTTTTATATCCAGAATATTTATTGGGGTTTCATTACATGGGCATGTTTGATTGAATCAGTTACCATGACGTCCAAATCAATTTTCAGCCTCCTTTGTTTCCCCAGAGGTCAGGCCGATAACAAAGCCCCAACCTTATAATCACATGATTGGTCTTTCTAGAGTGGCCAGCTCCCATCTGGAGTCATCTCTTTAACTTAAACTATTTAGGGGCCCACTATGAATAGCAAAGACAACTCCTATCTCTAGGGAAATTCTTTATTACCTAGCAAAGCTTTTAAAGAGTTTGTTGGCTTAGCAGTCAGCACTGATGGCAGGCATGAAAACTGATATATCTTTTAAAAATGTTATCCCTTTTTATGTTATGTAAGATTAGATTTGGTCATGTTAAGATACCAAAACATCAGTTACTCAAGCAAGATAAGAGTTTAATTGGCTCTCCAGTGGTCCTGGGTTGGTGTGGAGGCTCTATAGTTATCAGGAACTCAGCTTTATTCTATCTTGCTGCTGTGCTGTTCTTAATACATGATTCCCAGCTAGTGGTTCAGTGCTGGCTTTCACATTTATATTTCCAGCCAGCAGAAAGGATTGAGGAAAGGGTTATCCACCTCCTGCAAGTAAATATGCCGGAATTATCACTCCTGTTAGCCAGATATTACCCACCTAGCCACATGGGGGAGTTTGGGAAATGGAGTCCTTATTCTAGATAGTCATGGACCCAACCAAAATTTCAGGATTCTGTTACTAAGCAAGAACAGGGAAGAGAATAAGAGAACCTTTCTTCCTTATTGTAGTTGATCCTGTAATTCTACTTTTAGGAATTTATCCTTTAAAAAAATGTAAAATACAAAGATACATAATAATAGTCACAAGAAGCATTTATCTAGCATCTACTGTGTGCTACACCCTGTGACTAAACAATTTCCATTTGTTAACTCATTTAAAATTCAGTACACTTGCAATTAATGCCTCCAAATTTATACTTAAAATGGTTAAAATGGCAAATTTTGTTATGTATATTTATCACAGTAAAGAGGAAAATTCACTACAATCCTGTGAAGTATAATTATTGTCTTCGTTTTATAAAAGGAAACTGAAACAGAGTTTGAGTAACTTGCTCAGGTTTACACAGGAAGTAGTGACAGAGGTAGCACTCATGTCTAAGCAGTCTGAATCCAGAGCCCTTACCTGTAACCATTGTGCTGTATCTTTTCAATATAGTGTGCTTTGGTATTGTTTCCTAGTACTGAAGCATTAGAAATAACTACCCAGCAGTAGGGCAATGGATAAATAAATTATGGTATAACAGTATATTGGCATATTACATAGGCATTGAAGCATATCTTTGAAAAATATTTAATGATATAAGGGAAAGCTCATATTGGGTTTAAAAAGGTAGATAAAAAGCACATGAACAGAATGATGCCATATCTGTTAAAAATTAAGGTGAGGGAAAACAAACTTACTTAATGTTAACTCTTCAAATAGCTGAATTTTCTTTACCCTTTTCTATATTTTTTAATTTTTCTATAATGACAGGTATTAAATCTATAACCAGGAATGTTTTTAAAATTAAATCTGTGACCACATGACTTTTTTATGAATCTATCCCAAGGAATTATTTAAAAACTCAGACCAAGACTGGACACAACAATGTTTATCAAACTATTTCATATTAACAGAAATGTGAAAATCAGTGTCTATCCATTGGTAAGCTAGTGTTTAAATTGTGGTACGTCCATATGATGGAATAACATATAGTTGATAAAAATGTGTAAAAGGATATCTTAGGACAGAAGGAAAAAAATTTAAATGTCAGATGACCAGAACAAGATATAAAGTTGTATATAAAATAGAATCCCAATTAGATTTTTAAAATTGGTTATATGTCTTTTATTTACGTATTCATTTTATTCATTTAACATAATACTTACTGAGTACCCAGTATGTACCAGGCACTGTAGTCAGCACTAGGGATACAACCATGAAAAGGATAAACATGGTCTCTTGCCTCACAAAGTGTAAGTCTCATAGGAGATTCTGGAAGAGACAAAGTTGAAAGCATAGTGGGGGATTAGCCTTGGGTGAGAAGAAGAGGCCTTGTGTTGTAACAGAAATGAGGAAAGGAAGGGGTGGGCATGCCTGTCGCTAAGTTTATAAGTTAGGATGTGGGAAATTCTTATCTGGAGGCAAGATAGTCTGATGATGAATGTAGGTGAGTTGGTGAGGTTTGAGAACAAGAACAGTGTGGAATAATCTCTGATGAAAATGAGGCTGCTGGCTGGGAAAAACAGCAAATTTTTTTTTTTTTTTGAGACAGAGTCTTGTTCTGTTGCCCAGGCTGGAGTGCAGTGGCGTGATCTTGGCTCACTGCAACCTCTACCTCCTGGGTTCAAGCGATTCTCCTGCCTCGGCCTCCCAAGCAGCTGGGACTACAGTTGTGTCACGAGGCCCAGCTAATTTTTGTATTTTTAGTAGAGACAGGGTTTCACCATATTGGCCAGGCTGGTCTTGAATTCCTGACTCGTTATCCACCAGCCTCGGCCTCCCAAAGTGCTGGGATTACAGGTGTGAGCCACTGCGCTTGGCCTAACAGCTATACTTTTTGAGCAGCATTGAAGGTCCTGTTGAGATTGGAAACTTATTATTACTGACACCAGTTTTGTGGTTTGTAAAAATTTTTTTACCCTCAGTAGACTTGACCCTTAAACAACACAGATCTACTTTTCTGCAGGTTTGGATTGCACAGGTCTACTTTTTATTGAGTTTTTTTCAGCCAAACACAGATGGAATATACATTCTTTGCAGGATGTGAAACCCACATGTACAGGGGGCAGCTTTTCACATAAGGAGGTTCTTTAGGGCTGCCTGTGGGACTTGAGGGTGTGTGCATGTTGGTATATGCCTGAGTCCTAGAACCAGTTCCCCATCTATACCATGGGATGACTTTAGCAATGAGGGTATAGGTAGCATGTAAATAGTTGTAGTTGGATTAATCTTGGATTGAGATTTTGCCAGTAAAAAAAAAAAATGAGGTAAGAGGAGAGTTGAGGATATTGACAAAAGTCATAGAAGGACATGAAATCTAGAGAAAATAATTGGATAAACAAATGATGAACCTAAGAATCTAAAGTAGAGGGGGACAATTCCCAATGGTAGACAATGTTAGCAGAAGAAACAGGAGTAAACTTTAGGCAGGCAAAATCAACAGTGTTCACTATCAAGTCTGAGCTAAGTGAGGAAGAAAGTAAAACAATGATGGGCTAAGACTGAAGGACAAGGAGAAAAGTACAGAGGGATGGGGCCCAGAAGTCTTACTGATGTTGAGGAACAGATAAAATTTAGTGAGAGGCCTAGGATGAGAGAGATGGTTGTGCTCAGAATAGGTTACCTAGATTTTTATTGAGAGCTATTGCTGGAATCACAAGATCTCAACAGTATATCCCTGTGTCTCTTTTTCTTTTAAGAGATGTAGTCTTGTTACATTACCCAGTCTAGAGTGCAGTGGCTATTCACAGGTGGATCACAGTTCAGTGTAGCCTCCAACTCCTGGTCTCAAGCATTCCTCCCAGCCCAGCCTCCCAAGTAGTTGAAAATAAAGGCACATACCACCACACCCAGCTATACATCCCCACATTACTGACTGCCCCTCTCCCTTTTGTACTTAAAACAGAATATAAGAAGGAAACAATAGAAGATGGGGGCCATTTGAGTCTCTTCCTGACAGTTGTCATAACCAGAATTCTGTTCCCTTCTCCCCAGAGATCCAGAAAATCTCTGGATCTTCTTTCTTTGCACCATAAGGGTTAGGGAGTTAGTGTGTGTGTGTTAAATCATTAAACAGTACCCAGTAATTTTGGCTAATATTGATGTCTTCATTTATTCTTTAGAAACAGTGTTTTTATTTTTACTGAGAAGTCACTATTTTTAAGTATGTAGCCACATTTTAACTTTAAAGACGTCGTTTTTGTGATGAGAAAAAGTGATATTAGATTCTTACTACTAGGCTTGCAGTGAAAATGAGCATCAGAATTTAGACTTAATTTATTATGTTATTTCCTTTTTTTTTCACTCACCCTGTCTTACGGTGCTGATAGCCCTCTAAATTTTAAATGAAGGCATTATTCTGGAGTGGGGACAAAAAAAAGTTTCAGACTCAAAAGTTTTAATGTAAAGTGTTTTACATGTGTGTTTTCATTTTAATTTTTATAATTCTGTAGTGGCTGGGTGTTCATTTTCTTGTGTTAAGTATTTTATGTAGAATGTCTTTTTTGCTGCATAGTTAAAATCATTTAAATCTTAATTTCAGCTGATGAGTAAAGAATCTCCTGTCTCTGCTGGAAATGATGCCTATGTTGACCTTGATCGCCAGGTATATAATTTTACCTTGCTTTTATTCATGAAAAAGTTGAAAAGGATAAGGAAGCTTCAGATGTTAATGAGAAGAATGGATTAAAATTGCTTTTGGATTATATTGATATAATTCTTTATATTTTACCTAAATTTTAAAGAACATAAGCTATTTTACTAATGAAATTTACACATTTATAGTTGTTTATAATTTATAATAAAATGCATTTGCAATTAAAATGCCGTTGCATACCTACTTTCAAATAGGTTAATTTTTTAAGTTTATTGTGACTCCTGTTTTCTAGTCATGAATTTTTATTTTTCTGTTAGTGATATCAGTGTGCCACATTTAACACAATAGATGTTATAACTTCTGATTATATGAATTATAAGAATAAATTCATGTCATCTAGGAAAATGAAATATACAGTTGTCATTTTTTAGGAATGTGACATGTCAAATTCCTGGAAAATGACATAAATTTATTTTTATGATTTATATATAATGTAAAAGATAACTTACTTTTATTTCCTTTTGTCAGTTGAAGATGTCTTCTCAATTCCACCCCTCATTTCTGTGAAGTAATGAATAATCAAACTATACTTTTAAAGGAATCCTGTAGTGTATTTTTGTGATTTTTTAACAGAAAAGTTACTTTGTACTTTTAAATATCACTTCTTAATGAAGTGTTAATTACACTATCAGATTCTGTGTTCAAGCTATTTTGGACATCTTTTGCAATACAGGAATAGAAATCTTTGTATTGTTTGTCTTCTTTTACTTTTTCCCCATGGTTTCTAAATGTTTTTCAGGAAAATCTTTAGACATGTTGCAATTTTAACCCACGCTTTAGTTTTAAGCCCTGCATACATTAGGTATTTGTTCTAATGCTCTCCTTCTCCTTACCCCGGAATAAGGTTTTAATATGACTCTCCCTTCCCCACCCTCCAGCATAAGGTTTTAATATGACTAAAACACTTGTATTAAAATGTTCTAGCTGCATATTTTAACAATTAAAACCCCTGTTCCTCTAGCACTTACATATTTTACGATGGTAAAATTTCTCAGTTATTGAAGAATCAACCTTACAAGAACCAAGTAGTCTAGATCAAAGAAGATGCATAAGCAAACTTGATACACAGAATGAGCCAAAATCAAATGACAGAAATGACAAGACTTAGAGTGAAAGAAATTAATTTAAGTTAAAAGTGCTGTCTTTGTACTCTTGCATAGGATTCTTGATTTCCCCCTGCATCCTCTCCTCTTCAGGAAAGAAAGGGGGTAAATGTTTTAATTCTGTGTTGAACATATAAATTATTAATTGCTACCACTTCATATTGAAATGTTTATCTCTTTGTTTCTAACTAGCTAAAGAAAACTACAGAGGAACTAAATGAAGCTTTGTCAGCAAAGGAAGAAATTGCTCAAAGATGCCATGAATTGGATATGCAGGTAAGAGATTTGTTCTGTACACCACGTCTTTGAAATGTACCACCGTAACACTAAATGTGCTGTGTACTGCCATATAGTACATCTTTTTAAAATTTTATTTATTTATTTATTTAGAGACAGAGTCTCCCTCTTGTCTCTAAGGCTGGAGTGCAGTGGCGCAATCTCGGCTCAACGCAACCTCCCCCTCCCAGGTTCAAGCAATTCTCTTGACTCAGCCTCCTGAGTAACTGGGATTACAGGTGCATGCCACCACACCTGGCTAATTTTTGTATTTTTAGTAGAGGCAGGGTTTCACCATGTTCGCCATGCTCATCTCGAATGCCTGCCCTCAGGTGATCCGCCCGCTTTGGCCTCCCAGAGTGCTGGGATTATAGGCGTGAGCCACCACACCTGGCCTTAATTTTATTTTTTTGAGACAGTCTCGCTGTGTCACCCAGGCTAGAGTGGAATGGTGCAATCTGGGCTCACTGCAACCTCTGCCTCCTGGTTCAAGCGATTTCTCCTGCATCAGCCTCCCAAGTAGCTGGGACTACAGGTGTCTGCCACCATGCCTGGTCTTGAACTCTTGACCTTCTGATCTTCCCACCATGGTCTCCCACAGTGCTGGGATTACAGGTGTGAGCCATCACGCCTGGCAGTGCATCTTAACTATAATGCAGCCCTTTTTTAGGGAAAAAAAGGCAGAGCACAGTGACTCACACCTGTAATCCCAGCACTTTGGGAGGCTGAGGTGGGCAGGTCACTTGAGATCAGGAGTTCGAGACCAGCCTGGCCAACATGGTGAAACCCCGTTTCTACTAAAAATACAAAAATTAGCAGGGCATGGTGGCAGGCGCCTGTAATTCCAGCTACTTGGAAGGCTGAGGCAGGAGAATCACTTGAACCCGGGAGGTGGAGGTTGCAGTGAGCCAGGATCACACCATTGCACTCCAGCCTGGGAGACAGAGTGAGACTCCATGTCAAAAAAAAAAAAAGAGAGAGAGGTTAGAGTGAGTATAGTATTGCAGCTTAAGGTCCTTTTTGTTTTGGCCTTTCTGGGTCCCTTAGATAAAAGCCAGCTTCTCGTGGATAAGCCCTAAAGTAAAGCTCGTGAATGCAGAGCTTCCTGTGACCTGTGCTGTTCACTGATTTTTTTTTTTTTTTTTTTTTGAGACGGAGTCTTGCTCTGTTGCCAGGCTGGAGTGCAGTGGTGCAATCTCAGCTCACTGCAACCTCCGCCTCCTGGGTTCAAGCGATTCTTGCGCCTCAACCTCCCGAGTCGCTGGGACTATAGGTGCGTGCCAACGCACCTGGCTAATTTTTGTATATTTAGTAGAGATGGGGTTTCACCATGTTGGCCAGGACGGTCTCAATCTCTTGACCTCGTGATCCACCTACCTTGGCCTCCCAAAGTGCTGGAATTACAGGCATGAGCCACCACGCCTGGCCACTGATTCTTAAATATAAAGAATACCTGCATTTCAAAGGAGAAAAGGATCAATATAAACAGAAAACTAGTCCTAGAGGAAGTAGAGAAATTTTAGGGAATAGGAGAGATTTTTGTTTAATCTATTTAATACCCTCAATGAATATATTGCACCTATAAAATACGAACAAGATGCTGTTTTAAAAAGGAAAAATCAGGCTGGACATGGTGGCTCACACCTGTAATCCCAGGACTTTAGGAGGCCAAGGCGGGTGAATCACCTGAGGTCAGGAGCTCAGCCTGGCCAACATGATGAAACCCCGTCTCTACTAAAAATACAAAAATTAGCCAGGCATGGTGGTGTGCACCTATAATCCCAGCTACTCAGGAGGCTGAGGCAGGAGAATTGCTTGAACCCGGGGGGTGGAGGGTGCAGTGAGCCAAGATTATGCCATTGTCCTCCAGCCTGGATGATTGAGCAAGACTCTATCTGAAAAAAAAACAAAAAAACAACAAAACAAAAAAAAATCAAAGGAAAATCAAAGCTAAAGAAACACTTAAGTATATAAAAATAAAACTGTTGAGCTGAACATAGTAGTTCACTCTTACAGTCCCACCTACTCAGGAGGCTGAAACAGGAGGATCACTTGAGCCTGGGAGTTCAAGGCTACAGTGAGCTATGATTGTACCACTGCATTCCAGCCTGGGTGACAGATTGAGACCATGTCTCTAAAAAATGTTTTTTAGGTAGAATTGTCAAAGCGAAAAAATTCAAGAGAATAATTAAAGATAAAGTTGAGAAAATCTTTCACAAACAATAGACAACAGATTATTTGTCTGGAATTTACTTTGATTAAAGAGGGGGATAAGGGAATGGATTGACGTACATGAGAAACACAGTTGACCATGTTTTGGTACTTGTTATTGCTGGCCCATGCATATGTAGAGTTCATAATACTTTGCAAGAGAAGAAGCATTTTGCTTCAAAAGGCATTCGAGTTAGTCATTGCATTGGGTGCATATAGAAGAAAGTAATCACATCACACTTGTTGGGTTATCTAGGAAATAATATTTACATAGTCATAATGTAAGTGCTGTTAATTGCATTTTAGATTTTAGAATTTATATACAAATGTTGAGTTATAATAAATAATATTTTTATAAGCAGAATATAAATATCTTTAATAATATAAAATTAAATTTATATATGGGGATTGGCAAACTACAGTTTGCCATCTGTTTTTACAAATACAGTTTTATCCTAGCTCCTTTATTTATGTATTGTCTGTGGCTGCTTTCATGCTACAATGACAGAGAGGAGTACTTGCCTAAAACATTTATAATATGGTCCTTTACACCAGAAAGTTTGACAGTCCCAGGTACGAACAGACTGCAAAATGAATGACAGTGTTGCAGAGAGGTTATAAGAAGAAAAGGGGTAGCCCTACAGCATGTTTTGCTGTGCAGAAAACAGCAACACAGTCATAAGCATGTTCTCTAATGTAAACCATATTGGTTTTCAACATTTAGAATTGTCCTATAGAGAAACATTATTGTAAAAGTTAAGATGCCAGTGATAGAGTTTGAGAAGTAAAACAGGAGTGATAAAGGAAAGAGAGAGCCAGAAATGATGGCTTTCATCCTACCAAGTAGGGTATCTAGAACCACTCCTCCAAGGAGACAGTCATTACATGGCTGGCTGCTCCTTGTCATGCAACCTCAGCTTAAAAATTACCTGATTGATTTGTCATAAAATGTCAGGCACTTGGATGCATCAGGCACTAAAGTAGGTCTAAAGTAGGTCTCTTCAGGAAGGCCTTCTGTGGTTGAGCAATCCAAAATAATCACCCAGTCATTTCTGTTGTTCTTATTTTAACCTTGTATGTAGTAGGCTGTTTTTTGTATTGCTATAAAGAAATGCCCAAGGCTGGGTAATTCATAAAGAAAAGATGTTTAATTGGCTCACAGTTCTGCAGGCTTTCCAGCATGGCTCCAGCATCTGCTTCTGGTGATGGCCTCAGGAAGCTTCCAATCATGGCAGAAGGCAAAGGGGAAGCAGCTGTGTCACATGGCGAGAGCAGGAGCAAGGGGTAGAAAGGTGCCACACACTTTTAAACAACCAGGTCTTGCAAGAACTAACTCACTTATGAGGACAGCACCAAGCCATTCATGAGTGACCCAATGCCATGATCCAGACACCTCCCACCAGTCCCCACCCCTAACATTCGGGACAACATTTCAATGTGAGATTTGGAAGGGATAAATATCCAAACCATATCACTCTGCATAGCACTTCCTATTCTAGTTTTTACATGTATTTATTAATTCACTTTCTTGTGCAATGATTTATTTTTATTTATATATTACAATTTTTTTCAAATATATAACATATGAGTAAGAACTTTCCTTTTTTCATCACTGTATCCCTTCCACTTAGAAAAGTGCAACCATACCTAGAACATAGTAGGTGAGTGAGTTAATGAGTGGGTTGGTGACTGAGTGAAATGAATCAGTAAGTAGTTTAAAGTTCCAGAGGTGATCAGTGAAGGAAGTCAGAATAGTGATTAACTATATTTGTGGTAGGAAGGAATGGCACAAGTTGCTATAATCAAGCATGTCAGAGGAGAGAGTCACTAGATAATGTCTAAGGAGAGAGTCACTAGATAATGTCTAATGATAAGTCAAGAAATAATTATGTGTAACATTATTTAGATATGTAAAGTAACAACCAAAAGCAATAAAATTAGGAGCAGTAAAAACTAGTCTCTGGAGAGTGGGAAAACTCCGTAGGAAACTATAGCTTTTCACTATAAGCCCCTTTGCTTTGTTATTTTTTAAATTAATCGTGTTTATGTTTGTTTTGTTTTTTGAGGCAGGGTTTCACTCTGTTACCCAGGCTGGAGTGCAGTGGTGCAATCTTGGCTCACTACAACCTCTGCCTCCTGAGCTAAAGCAATCCTCCCACCTCAACCTTTGAGTAGTAGGGACTACAAGAGCACACCACCACACCCAGCTAATTTTTTAATTTTTTGTAGAGTTGGGGTTGCACCATGTTGCCCAGGCTGGTCTTGAACTCCTGACCTCCAGTGATCTGCCTGCCTCTGCCTCCCAAAGTGCTGGGATTACAGGTGTGAGCCACCACACCTGTATCATCATTTTGTTTTTTGAGGTAGAGTCATGCTCTGTCATTAAGGCTGAAGTGCAGTGGCATGATCACAGCTGGCTATAGTTAACTTCCTGGGCTCAAGTGATCCTACAGCCTTAGCCTTCCAAATAGCTGGGGCCACAGGCATGTGCCACCAGGCTTGGGTAATTTTTTTTTTTTTTTGGTAGAGATGGGGTCTTGTTATGCTACCCAGGCTGGTGTCAAACTCCTGGCCCCAAGCAGTCCTACCACCTTGGCCTCCCAAAGTGCTGGGATTATAGGCGTGAGCCACTGTACCTGGCCTGTTTTGTTTTTTGAAACAGGGTCTTGCTGTGTCATCTGGGATGGAGTGCAGTGGTATGATCATGGCTAACTGCAGCCTCGACCTCCTGGACTCCAGCGATCCTCCTGCCTCAACCTCCTGAGTAGCGGGGACCACAGACATTCACCACCACACCTAGCTAATTTTTTATTTTTTGTGGAGACAGTGTCTCACTGTGTTGCCCAGGCTGTTCTCCAACTCCTAGCTCAAGTAATCCTCCTCCCTCAGCCTCCCAAAGTGCTAGGATTATAGGCATGAGCCACCATGCCAGCCAGTTTATGTTTTTGAAATTTGATTTTTTTTGTCTGTGTGTAAAAAGGAGTTCTGCCATATATATTGACTTTTTTTGTCTGACTCCTTACATTATTTTGAGATCATCTATGTTGTAGCTATAAATCATTAAATTTTTTATTGATGAGTAGTATTCTTTTATACAGGTTGAGTATTCCATATCTGAAATTGGGGATATTTTTGGATTTGGGAATATTCGCATTATGTACTAACTGGTTGAACGTCCTAAATCCAAAAATCCAAAAGCTAAAGCAGCTCTTATGAACATTTCTATTGAGTGTCATGTGGGTGCTCAGAAACGTTCAGATTTTGAAGCATTTCTGAGTCTGGATTTTTGGATTTGGGATCTTCCGCCTATATGGACATACTGCAAATCATTTATCCATTTGTTTGTTGGCAAACATTTGTTTGTTGGCAGACGTTTTTCTCTATTACAGATGAAGCTGCTATAAACATTCTTCCTAAGTCTTTGCGTGGGCATATACTTTTATTTCTCTTGAGTAAATACCTAGGAGTAGGATGGCTAAATCAGTCATGTGGTAGTTACATGTTTAATTCTTTAAGAAACTGCTAAACTATTTTCCAAAGTGTTTGAAACATTTTATATTCTCACCAGAAGTTTCTTTGCCAACACTTAGCACAGTCAGTCTTTTTAATTTTATTTATTCTAGTGAGAGTGTAGTTATATAATATTGTGATTTTAATTTGCATTTTCTTGATAACTAATGATTATTTATTTGTGTGCTTATTAGCCATCTCTGTATTTTTCTGGTGAGTCGTTTTTTCAAATACGAAATAAATGAATTGTTACTCTTACATCTTGCTCTGCATGTGCAGTATTCCAAAATGACATAAATGTTTTAAGTGGAGATTTATTGTACTTCTTTAAAAATAGGCTTTAATTTATAATGGTAATAATAATCCACAAGTGATTGAGCTTGATGCCAGTGTACTTGGAGGAAATAACTGCCATCATCCTGTATTCCAACAGGTTGCAGCATTGCAGGAAGAGAAGAGTAGTTTGTTGGCAGAGAATCAGGTATTAATGGAAAGACTCAATCAATCTGATTCTATAGAAGATCCTAACAGTCCAGCAGGAAGAAGGCATTTACAGCTCCAGACTCAATTAGAACAGCTCCAAGAAGAAACATTCAGGTAAAAGACAACTCATTAAAATGATTTTTAAAAATTTGTTAGCTGTCATTTAAAGTTAGTATATATTGGCTGGGCACGGTGACTCACACCTGTAATCCCAGCACTTTGGGAGGCTGAGGCAGCCAAATCACCTGATGTCAGGGATTCGAGACCAGCCTGGCTAACATGATGAAACTCCATCTCTACTAAAAATGTGAAAATTAGCCAGTTGTGAAGGCAGGTGCTTATAATCCCAGCTACTTGGGAGGCTGAGACACCAGAATTGCTTGAACCAGAGGTGTAGAGATTGCAGTGAGTCAAGATTGTGCCATTGCACCCGAGCCTGAGCAATAGAGCAAGACTCTTTATCAAAAAAAAAAAAAAGAAAAAAGAAAAAAAAAAAAGAATACAGTGTTAGGACTTCTGGGAAACTTCGGACCAGTGAGGCTGCATAATAAACATCTTTGCAGAATCTCCTCATAAAACATGAAACTACTTCACACCTAGGAAATGTTCTATCAGAGTGCCACCCTCGTTATTCCTTGAAGACAGAATGCCCCAACTGCAGAATAACTGTGAGTGAGAGAAAGAAATCAGACACCAGCCCTGCACCTGACAGGGAAACAAAGGTGACTGAGTAAACATTCAAGAAAGACAGAGGAAGAACATTCACGAAGGGGCGTGAAGGCGAGTTGGCATGATCACCAGAAAGATTAAATTTCACTGAAAATCCGAAATGACTTTTTTTTTTTGGAAAAGTAATGGTCAGAGCAGACCATAAACAAACCACAGATTAGGGATTTTAAAGTAAGCACACCTTTGGGAGGGGCCAGATGTCATGAAAAGTTGCAGGCAGGTATTTTTAAAAGATAGATGCATTTATAGATTAATAGAACTCTATATACGTCTCCGTGTGTGTGTGTGTGTGTGTGTGTGTTTATAGAGATAGACTTGTTTAAAGGGGTGAGCTGATTTAAAAGGACAGGCAAGATTTAAAGGAACAATCTTCCAGATATCTTCTGTGGGAAAAAAAAGGCCAAAAGGAAGGAAGAAGGGCCCTTTGGCCTTCAGATGGTGAAAGGAAAAAGAAGAAAAGGGAAAATGTGTCCTGCAAGATAAGACAGAAGCACAAAATTGAAAAACTTAAGAATACGATGAAAATATTTTGTTATTTTGTTACAGTTCACTAAAAAAGTATATCATGACTTGTTTCTTACCTAGCCATAGATTTCTAGTGTTAAAACAGTAAGAGAAATTAAACATCATTTTGTTTTTTACTTTACTGAGTAACTGAGTATGGTAACATACCTACTGTCCTTGTTATTCCTCAGTGAAATGTTTCTGGATTTTTTTTCTTTTGCCTTAACAGGAAAAAGTACGAAACTTTTCTTAGGCTCCTTAGCAACAGTCCATTCCCTGTGGTTCACATCAGCAGTTCAAAGAATGGTCGAGGCCCCTGGAGGTCCTCTGAAACCATTTTGGAGAATCTGCAAGACCCTCTCTTTTCCATCTGTGTGTCTGCAAGGCTGGATTTTCTTCATATACTTCAGCCAAAAACGACATGTCACCAACAGATGAATGTAGAAACAAATATGAGAACCCAGCTGTCTTCTATTAAAACAGATAATAGAATCACAAAAATGTAAAACACTACCACTCTTCTCACTTTTTTGTTTTAGAAAATAGTTACCTTTCTTAAAGAGTATTTGTTTATATTAACAAAATGGGTTTATTATTCTAAGCCACTGTGCTGGGCCATATGTGTTAATTTTATAATTTATAAAAAACCTTAGATAAATTATATCTGCAGTATTTTGAAAAAATGTTGCATGCTGTCTTGCTTTCTGGTAGTGAAATAAGTATCCGTTTGTCACCGTTCCCAAGCCTTGGGACAGTGGAGTCCATTTTTATGACAGTTAAGACTTGAGAAGGCAGCTTATGGCCACAAATGTGGGAGACGTATTCAAGAAGGCTTTATTCTCATACTTTATAGTTTTCTTTTACTGTTCTAAGGAGGATGAGGAGGCAGTAAATAGTGCTGTCTTGGTCTATTTTGTATTGGTTACAGACTAGAAGCAGCCAAAGATGATTATCGAATACGTTGTGAAGAGTTAGAAAAAGAGATCTCTGAACTTCGGCAACAGAATGATGAACTGACCACTTTGGCAGATGAAGCTCAGTCTCTGAAAGATGAGATCGACGTGCTGAGGTAAACAGCCTCACCTTCACCTTTACCTTCACTGCCCAGCACAGTTCGGCTCTGGTGTTAAAAACTCTAGGGTTTCTGAGCATCTGGCAAGAATAAGAGCCAGGCTACCCAGGCTGAGATCCCTGGTCTATTGTTTATGCAACCTCTGTATGATCATTTTCTCACCTGCAAAATGGAAACAATACACATGCCTACCTCAAGTTTATATAAGGAGTTGAGTGAATTTATATTTGTAAACACTTGCAACAGTGTCTGGCAATTAAGTGATACACACGTGTTTGTAAAACAGAAATTCTGACCATCTTTTCTTTCTTGTACAGCTCTGGAACTGTTCTTCCACCACGCCCAGAAGGCCTCATTTTCTTGCTGGGCCTTGTTGTCATCCCTTTAGTTCTCTCAAGAGGTGCCTCATTCCCTGCCACCTCATTTTTTCACTCCTCTACTTGTAGAATCTCCTATCCTCTGTCGATTATCTCAACCATCTACACTTTTCCACTTTTGCTCTTTAAATACCAAGAAAAACAAGGGAAACGCATAATTGATAGTTTTGTGCTACTGCCAGTTGGTGGCTTCCTTCTGAGCTGGGTTCTTCCCAATGACCTGCCCTCCTCCTGCTTATTGTCTCACTCACAGCTATTACGATTCTTCAGGATTCTACTCCCCTGGCTGCTTTCCCTGCACACCTCCCATGCCTTAGTCTAAATAGATGTCCTTGTTTCCTGTAGCAGGGAAGAAAGAGGCCATGAACTGCTGAACTCTCCATGTCTTTTGTCTCCTGCACCACTAAACTTCCCTGCATTCCTGCCCATCCTTTCTTTTTTGCTTAGAGAGTGCAGACCTGTTATTCTTACCCCTGTTCAGGGCTATAATTCCTTCTTCAGTGCCCTGGACCTCTACCTTTCTTGCCTACGCAGGGACTGTGTTACATCAATCCTCATTTCTTTTGCCTTTTGGATCTCGCCTTTGTACACATGTACACGCACATTTAGGTCTCTTTACTCTTAAAAAGAGAGGGAGTTATTTCTTCTCCTTCCCTCCAGAACCAAACTTAGATTACATAAGGTAAAATTTATATTCTCCCCTCAACTCCACTGTCTGCCTGCACTGCCCCGCTGAACCTGCCATTCTGGTGGCCACTGATAATTGCCAAATTATTTGGACACTGTAAAACTTACTTTTCTTTTGTGCCACGTGTGACTGCTGGCTTCCCTCTCCTACTTGGTTTTCTTAAATTATTACTCTCCATTACACATTTACTTGTAATTTAGGTCACATTTTTTAACCTGTGCAGAACATTAACCTGGAATCACTTTTGTCTTATAATTTCATTAGATATGTGTTTCCTGCTTTCCCCTTCCTGGCAGTCCCTCTTGTTTTAACACTGAAACAACTTTACAAGTGTGGATGTATTTCTGATTTTTAAATTTCCCATCTAATTCTAGACATTCTTCTGATAAAGTATCTAAACTAGAAGGTCAAGTAGAATCTTATAAAAAGAAGCTAGAAGACCTTGGTGATTTAAGGCGGCAGGTTAAACTCTTAGAAGAGAAGAATACCATGTATATGCAGAATACTGTCAGTCTAGAGGAAGAGTTAAGAAAGGCCAACGCAGCGCGAAGTCAACTTGAAACCTACAAGAGACAGGTAAAAGAAACACAGCGTCTTGATGGTTTCAGGCAAGCTCTTCATTATAACATGTAGCTTACAAAAATTACTGACTTGTTTTCATGGTATTCTGTTTTTTACCTTTTCTTTGTTGTATTTATTTAGAAGACACAGTCTAACTCTGTCATCCAGCTTGGAGTGCAGTGGCATAATCTCAGCTCACTGCAACCTCCACCTCCTGGGTTCAAGCAATTCTCCTGCCTCAGCCTCCCTAGTAGCTAGGTCTACAGGTGCATGCTACCACACCTGGCAAATTTTTTGTATTTTGGTGTTGACGGTGTTTTACAGTGTTGCCTAGGCTGGTCTTGAACTCTTGAGCTCAACTGATCCACCCACCTTGGCCTTCCAAAGTTCTAGGATTACAGGCATGAGCCACTGTGAGCCACCATGCCCGGCCTATTGTATTTATTTATATTTATCCTATATTTAAAGGGCTTTAAACTGTCTATGGCAGGTGCTTTTTTTTTTTTTTTTTTGCTTATTTTTATTTATTAATTTATTATGTAATACTTAAGAAATACATAAATGTAAAAGCATAGTTCAATAAATATTCATGCTTGAATAAAACGTGCTCTCCCCTTCATCATTACAGGCAGCCTCCATGCTGCAGTTTTCATTCCCATTCGACTCTCTGTACTTTTGCTACGTATATATATTTGTCCCTAAGAATTTATAGCATTTTGACATGTTCCAAAACTTTATATAAGTGATACAGTGAAAGCACTCTTCTGTAATTTTCTTTTCTTTTGCTCAGTGAGATTTGTTTATCATAATAGGTGTAGCTTTATAACATTCATTTCTGCTGCTGTATAGTATCCCAGTGAGTCTCTGTACCAAGATTTATCCATTTTCCTGTTAAGAGACATATAGGATGTTTTAGCTCTTTTTCTGTATTAAAAGAAATGCCAGCTGGGCACGATGGCTCACGCCTGTAATCCCAGCACTTTGGGAGGCCGAGGCGGGTGAATCATGAGGTCAGGAGATCAAGACCATCCTGGTTAAACAAGGTGAAACCCCCTCTCTACTAAAAATACAAAAAATTAGCTGGGCATGGTGGCAGGCACCTGTAGTCCCAGCTACTCGGGAGGCTGAGGCAGGAGAATTGCTTGAACCTGGGAAGCAGAGGTTGCAGTGAGCCAGGATTGCGTCACTGCACTCCACCGTGGGCGACAGAGCAAGACTTTGTCTCAAAAAAAAAAAAAAAGAAAGAAATGCCATGTAAATAGTATTGTACTGGTCCTCTTCTATACACGTGTGAAGGTTTTACAACTTGATGGAGTTTCTAAAAGTATCTTCAATGTAGTTAGATATTATTGTACAGGGCTTCTATACATATGTGAAGGTTTTACAATTTGATGGAATTTCTGTCTAAGAATATCTTGAATGTAGTTAGATATTAGCAGATTGTTCCTTAACATGATTGTGTTACCAATGAGCAGTTTATATTCCTGTTCCATGTTATCACCAACACACAGTATTGGCAAACTTTAAATTTTGCTGGCCCAGCATAGTGTCTCACGCCTGTAATTCCAACACTTTGGGAGGCTGAGTTAGGAGAATGACTTGAGCCCAGGAGTTCCAGACCAGCCTGGGAAACATAGCAAGACCTGATCTCTAAAAATAATTTTAAGTTATCTGGGCATGGTGGCATGAACCTGTGGTCCCAGCTACTCAGGAGGCTGAGGTTGAAGGATCGCTTGAGCCTAGGCCTCAGAGGCTACAGTGAGCTATGATTGCACCACTGCACTCCAGCTTTGCTTTTGTGCCACATGTAACTTTGCTGGCAACACGGGACATGCAAGAACTTGTCTTGAGTAAAGAAAAAATAAGTAAAATTTGCCAATTAGATGGATGTAAAATAATGTCTCCTTTTAATTATACTTTGTGTCACCCTGATTACAAATGTATTTACTAACTATATTTTTTTTGTAAATTTCTTATTTTAATCTTTTGTCCATTTAAAAAATTGAATCTTTTTTTTTTTTTTACTGATTTCTAAGAGTTGTTTATATGTTCTAGATATTCTTTATCACTTACACATATTTTTATTTAATCTTCTGTGGATCTATGACCTGTCCTTTTACTTTTTTGAGGTTGATAATTTCAGTGTAATGAACTTCAAGTACTTTTTAAAAATGGTTTGTAGTTTTTATGTTTTGTTTAAGAAATTATTTCCTAAATAAGGATATAAGTCTAATCTCTATTTTCTTTACAAACCTTTAAAGTTTGTTTTGCACACTTAGGTCTTTAATCCACTTGGAATTAATTTTTATGTAGGGTGTGAGGTAGGGATCCCTTTGATACTCTTTTTGTCTGTGTGGATAACCAGTCAACCTACTGCCATTAATTAACAGTCCATTCTTCCACAATGACCTGCAATTCTACCTTGTATATCTAAAGTGTCCATGTCATATATGGATTTATTTCTGGACACTTTCTTCTGTTCCGTTAGTATACTTATCTATTCCTACACCAATACCACACTCATGTTTTACTAATTTTTAGCAATTTTGATAGGTGGTAGTGCAGACTCTCATACTTTGTCCTTTTTCAGAATTGTCTATTCTCAGCCCTTTGCTTTCCCTTTAAACTCCAAACTCTTGGGAATTGGAATTACATTGACTCTGTTGATCAATTTGGGGAGAGTTGTTCCTGTCTCATCATGATACCTTTCCATGGTCTTCTATTTCTTTGAGTTAAGTTTTATAATGTTCTTCTAAAGATTTTGTGCATATTTCATTGTTCTTACTCTTAGGTACTTTGTGTTTTGGGTTGTTTTTTAAATGCAGTTAGATAAAAATACCATTTTCACTTTATTGCTAACTTATATGCATGAAATTAACTTTTATATGTTGATTCTGCAACCTTGCCAAATTCTCATATTACTTCTGATAATGTCTGTAGATTTCTCTTGTCAGAGGGATATAGTAAACAAATAAAAGCAGTTTGTTTCTTCGTTTTTTTTTTTTTTTCCAAGACAGGATTTCACTCTGTCACCTAGACAAGAGTGCAGTGGTGCAGTCATAGCTCACTGCAGCCTCAGTCTCTCCAGGCTTATGTGTTTCTCCCACCTCAGCCTCACAAGTAGCTAGGATCACAAGTGCGTGTCACCACAAGTGCAGTGGTGCAATCTTGGCTCACTGCAACCTCCACCTCCCAGGTTCAAGTGATTCTCTTGCCTCAGCCTCCCAAGTAGCTGGGACTACAGATGTGTGCCACCACACCTGGCTAATTTTTGTATTCTTAGTAGAGACAGGGTTTCACCATATTGGCCAGGCTGGTCTTGAACTCCTGACCTCATGATCCACTGGCCTCAGCCCCCCAGAGTTCTGGGATTACAGGCATGAGCCACTGCACCTGGCCAGTTTTGTATTTTTTGTAGAGATGGGTTTCGCCATGTTGTCCAGACTGGTCTCAAACACCTGGGCTCAATATATCCTCCTCCCTCAGCCTCCCACAGTGCTGGGATTGCAGGTGTGAGCCACTGCACCCGGCCCAATTTCTCCCTCTCTTCCTACTCCATATCCTTTTTATCTTTTTAATTAGCATACCTGGCCTTCGATACAACTTGGAGTAAAAAACAATAACGGTGGGAAAGCATTCCTTGTTGATCATATACAGAACGTTATGTTTTGCCAATATGTTATTAAGATTGCTGTATTTTTTTTTGGGTTTTTGTTGTTGTTGTTGTTGTTGTTTTTGAGACAGTGTCTCCCTCTGTCCCCCAGGTGGAGTTCAGTGGTGCAATCTTGGCTCACTGCAACGTCCACCTCCCATGTTCAAGCGATTCTCCTGCTTCAGCTTCCTGGGTAGCTGTGACTACAGGCATGTGCTACCATGCCCAGCTAATTTTTGCCTTTTTAGTAGAGATGGTGTTTCATGCCTGTAATTTCAGCCCTTTGGGAGGCTGAAGCGGGTGCATCACCTGAGGTCAAGAGTTCGAGACCAGCCTGACCAACATGGTGAAACCTCATCTTTACTAAATATAAAAAATTAGCTGGGAGTGGTGGCATGCACTTGAAATGCCAGCTACTTGGGAGGCTGAGGCAGGAGAATTGCTTTAATCTGGGAGGTGAAGGTTGCGGTGAGCCAAGATCATGCCACTGCACTCCAGCCTGGGTAACAAGAGCGAAACACCATCTCAAAAAAAAACAAAAACAAAACCAAAAGAATAAATATAGGCCAGATAAACTATACATAATGTTAAAATGTCTAGAATATAAAATGAGACATAATCTAATTAGAGTTCCAGAGGAGAGGACAAAATTGAAGAAGGACATTATTTGAAGGAATAAATGGCTGAACATTTTCTAGAACTAATGAAGGGATATCAGATTTAGAATTAAAAAGAAATTGGCCAGGTGTGGCAGCTCACGTGTGTAATCCCAGCACTTTGGGAGGCTGAGGCAGGTGGATCACCTGAGGTCAGTAGTTCAAGACCAGCTTGGCCAACATGGTGAAAACCCATCTCTACTAAAAATACAAAAATTAGCCAGGTGTGATGACAAGTGCCTGTAATCCCAGCTACTCGGGAGGCTGAGGCAGGAGAATTGTTTGAACTGAGAAGACAGGTTGCAGTGAGCCGAGACCACGCCAATGCACTCCATCCAGCCTGGGCAACAAGAGCGAGACTCCATCTCAAAAAAAAAAAAAAAAAAAAAAAGAAATCTATACATAGTGGTATTGTAGTGAAACTACATAGTACACTAATTCTGTCTACCTGTGTCTGATTTGATGCTTAATATGATTTATTTATTTATAGACAGTCTCGCTCTGTCACCCAGGCTGGAGTGCAGTGGTGTGATCTCGGCTCATTGCAACCTCCACCTCCTGGGTTCAAGCGATTCTTTTTCCTCAGCCTCTCGAGTAGCTGGGACTACAGGTGCGTGCCAGCATGCCTGGCTAATTTTTGCATTTTTAGTAGAGATGTGGTTTCACCATATTGGCCAGGATGGTCTTGAACTCCTGACCTCGTGATTCACCTGGCTTGGCCTTTCAAAGTGCTGGGATTACATACATGAGCCACTGTACCTGGCTGCTTTATTTTTTAAATGATAATATTTTATCTATAAGCCCTCTTTGCGTGCTTTTCCAAATCTCCCTGGTTATTTTTGATGGTCTCTTACTTCTTTTTTATATTTATTTATTTATTTGTTTAGAGATGGAGTCTCACTCTGTTGCCCAGGCTGGAGTGCAGTGGCACAATATCGATTCACTGCAACTTCTGCCTCCCAGGCTCAAGCCATTCTCCTACCTTAGCCTCCTGAGTAGCTGGGAATACAGGCGCATGCCACCACGCCCAGCTAATTTTTGTATTTTTAGTAGAGACGGGGTTTCACCATGTTGGTCAGGCTGGTCGCAAACTCCTGACCTCGTGATCTGCCTGCCTCGGCCTCCCAAAGTGCTGGGATTATAGGCGTGAGCCACTGCAGCTGGCCTATTTATTTTTTGAGACAGTGTCTCGCTCTGTGGCTCATGTTGGAGTGCACTGGCGCAGCCTCAGCTCACTGCAACCTGAGCCTCCTGGGTTCAAGCAATTCTCCTGCCACAGTCTCCTGAGTAGCTGGGATTACTGGAGTGCACCACTTTGCCCAGCTAATTTTTTGTAGTTTTGTAGATACAGGGTTTCAACATGTTGCCCCCAGGTTGATCTTGAACTCCTGAGCTCAAGCAATCTCCCCTCCTTGGCCTCCCAAAGTGATAGGATTACAGGCGTGAGCTACCGCGACCGGCCTCTTACTCCATTTTCAGTTTAGATTTCCTCTTTATATTTTTAAGTATGTATATTTCGTATCTGATAATTACAATATGAAATCCTTGGAGATCTTACTCTATTATTTTTTTGGTTGTTATTGCTATTAATGTTTTCCACAGCCTTATTCATTGTGGCATATTTCTTTATAGCCTTTATAATTTTGGATTTTGCTCTTTCATTAGCTCATCTTTACCTTGTGGAATTCTGAGGCTCATGGGTTGAGGTTTTGTTTCTGCAGTCAGTATGTGTGTTTGTTTATGGCAGATTTTCTGCAGCATTACCAGCTAATACCCCTCTAATTGCTTGGCTTAGGTTTTCCCAAACAATGCAAGTAGTAAAAATTCAAACATAAGTCCATGTATTATTAACAGGCTGTGGTTACAAACTCCCAGGTTCCCTTTTTTCTTTCATTATTACTTTTTTTTAAAGACAAGATCTCACTCTGTTTTCCAGGCTGGAGTGCAATGGTATGATCATAGCTCACTATAATCTTGAACTCCTGGGCTCAAGTGATCCTCCCACCTCAGCCTTCTAAGTAGCTGGAACTACAGACATGTGCCACCACACCCAGCTAATTTTTAAATTATAGAGATGGGATTTCACTATGCTGCCTAGTCTGGTCTCAAATTCTGGGTTCAAGCCATCCTCCCACCTCAGCCTCCCAAAGTACTGGGATTATAGGCGTAAGCCACTGCGCTTAGCCCCAAGTTATACTTTTTTAAACCCAAAGCACTCAGTTTATTGTTCCAGCTGATGAATTTTTTTTTTCTAATCCACCTATTTGCTACCTTTTAGAGCCTAAGGTGGTTTAACAACTACTCATCTCCTGTTAAAGCTCTAGGTTCCTGTTATCGGCAGTTGGCACCTCATGGTACCCAGAAGTTCTGCATGAACTTCTCATTCTAATTTTAACCTCTGAGTATTTCCCTTATTATCTTGTAAGCTTAGCTATGCAATTGGATTCTCCCTGCCCCACCCCCACCCCAGCATTTATTTTGTTTTATACAAAAAGAATTCCAGACTACCCAGTTATCTGTATTGCCAGAAATGAAAATCATATAGATTCTTTTATGATTTTGAACATTGTTACTGTGGATAATTCTGGTTGGGAACCCGTAGTAACTGGGCAGGATTTTATTCCTAGTTCTCTCCATTGGGTTAGGCTGCTGGATCATATGCATTTGAGTACTGGTGGGAAAGGGTTTGGTTTCCTTAAACCTGTAGAAGAAAATAAGGATAATTTCTAATGTTTCAGATTATGTATAAGTAATGGTATCTTTCTGTGTTAGGTAGTAGAACTACAAAATAGATTATCTGAAGAATCAAAGAAAGCAGATAAACTAGATTTTGAATATAAGCGGCTAAAAGAAAAAGTTGACAGTCTTCAAAAAGAAAAGGATGTGAGTATATGTATTAGGCATTTTGGTTTTGAGTACTGCTAAAATTAAGGCGATTATGTTTATGTTTGGCACATTAATTATGAATTTAAAAATTAGAAATCCTATTTATTTTTAAGCTATAGGAGAATTCCATTTGTGTTTCAGAAATAAAGCAAAAAAAGAAAGGAATATTTTTATAATACTTCCATTCAGATTTCTTTTTTATATAGTTATCTTTTCTACACCACTGTTGCCTTCTTTACATTGTTCTGCTCATGACTTTTTTTTTTCCCGCTCATGACTTTCTATAAGTTTGTTAAGCTTTGTTTTCTGTATGAAAACAAGAAAGTCTTGTATGTATAGAGGACTTTTTGTTGTTCAGCATATTTTCAGTCTTTTAAAAATATTTCTACTTTTTCATGATTTATGAATATTTATTGTCTTTGTTCTTCAATCTTTTATGTCTAGTGAAAAGAATGTTAAGAAATTAGTTATTAATTGTTAAAGATGGAGTAGACAGTTTCGTAAGTTTAACTGTGGATAGCATATTGCCTTGCACATAGTAGATATTCAGTATTGTTAAATGGGAAGACTTGTTTTAATCTTTTCCTCCTTCTGTGATCTTTCCAAAGAAGAGCAAAAGGTAAAACATGTTCATGTTCACTATTGTTTTTTTTACTGTCTTGATTGAGTTACATACTATTGTTTATCATTCTGTTAGGTAAGGCAGAGAGGCCACTGATGAATAAATTCTTAGAACATGAAGCTAACCCTCCATGTTTTTGTCTCTCTCCAGAGACTGAGAACAGAAAGGGATTCTCTGAAGGAAACCATTGAAGAACTTCGTTGTGTACAAGCTCAAGAAGGGCAGCTCACAACTCAAGGTAAAAACATTTTGGGAGCACAAACCAGATGACTCTTTTTTTTTTTTGAGACAGAGTCTTGCTCTGTTGCCAGGCTGGAGTGCAGTGGCACAATCTCGGCTCACTGCAACCTCCGCCTCCTGGGTTCAAGCAATTCTCCTGCCTCAGCCTCCTGAGTAGCTGGGACTACAGGCACGTGCCACCACACCCAGCTAATTTTTTGTATTTTTAGTAGAGTAAGGGATTCACCATGTTGGCCAGGATGGTCTCGATCTCTTGACCTCATGATCTGCCGCCTCGGCTTCCCAAAGTGCTGGGATTACAGCCACGAGCCACCAGGCCCAGTCAGATGATTTATTTCCGGTAGTATACATAAAAATATTTGGTTCACTTGAACATGATTGTACCAGTAGATAAAAATGAAACATTGTGCCCACGTGCACTCCTCCTCGAAAAGCTTGGGCCCCAGTGATTGCCTTTTCTTATTGGTCCAAATCATGGTGCAAACCCTCAGTCACTGAGCCAATTTCCAAGTCAGTCACACTGGCTTTTTTGAGACGAGCATGCATGAGGCAGAGAGATATCTTAAAAGTGGTTGGTTTGTCTTAGAAAATGGCCAAACCCAGGGAGCCTGTGCAGCTCCTTCCCATTCTGCGAGGATTGTGTCCCCTTATTTTTGACCTCTAAGCCTTGCGTAAAACAAGCGCCCTAAGGGATTGCCAGGCAGTCCATCTGTTGGTGTGGATGCCGAGTCCTGCTGCAGTGCCTGGCTACTGATTGGCCAAGAAAGGCCTCCTAAGCCCTCACTGGAGGATATAAATGTCCCTCCTTGGCCTAGCTACATGAAGAGGTAGTTCAGGCGAGGTTAAGCAGCAGGCTGGGGAGAGGAGCCGCGGGTGGGGCACATGCGGGAGCGGGAACCTCAGAGGCCAGGCTCTGGGGGTGTTGGGAGGAGAGAGCCGGCATGTTTCTTAACCAAAGCACCACCGACCCCTCAGCACTGCCGGGCTGTGACACCTGCCTGACCTGTGTTCCTTTCAGGAGGATTATGTGCTGTTAGGGATTATTTTTATTCCAGCCTTTGACATTGCCGTATTTCATTTCTCAGTCAGCATTGGTTTTTAAAACTCCTGGCCTAGTCTCTTGCCGTGGACTCATTCATCCCCCAGTTATTGAGTGCCTGCTGTTTGCCAGGCACTGTTAGTAGAGCTGGAGATACAAAAATAAATTAGGCAATTGTGGTACAAGATTATAGGTGCTATCATTGAAATGTGTGCAAGGGCTGGTAGTGACATAAAGGATCTTCCTTGTGGATAGGTTTACCCAGAAAGGTTTCCCAAAGACAGGATGAGTCAAGAATGAATGAGAGGGCTTTAACAGGCCCATGAGAAAAGTGAACGTGACTTCTCCAGCTATCGAATTAGAAGACGCTGCCATGCTAATTCTCCAAACGAGAAGCAAAAGTAGTTTAATAGAAGTATTCTAATACTTGATATATTTATTTATTTTTTAAAAATTTTTTTAAAATCCAAGTGCCATAAAAGAGGATTTAAGCCTAATTCCAACTTCGGTGTAAACTGCTTTGGGCAGACAATTTAAGCTTAGACCCAACAGTGCTATTCAGGTTAGGGGTTGTCAGTGTTTTGTAGAAAAGGGCAAATTTAGGCTGGGCGCAGAGGCTCACACCTGTAATCTCAACACTTGGGGAGGCTAAGGCAGACAGATGGTTTGAGCTCACAAGTTCAAGAGAAGCCTGGACAACATAGCAAGACACCCTCCTATACAAAAAAATTTTTTAAATTAGCTGGGCGTGGTGGCATGTGCCTGTGGGCTCAGCTACTCAGGAGGCCGAGGTGGGAGGGTCACTTGAGCCTGAGAGGCAGAGGCTGCAGTGAGCTGAGGTCGCACCACTGCATTCTAGCCTGGGCAACAAAAAAAAGAAAAGGGCCAACCAAGTAATAGGACAATTGCCCAGGCTGTAGTAAGGATGACAAAAACAAAAGCTTAATTGTAATTCGGGTTTTTTAAACCTACTCATGAAGTTTGTATAAAAATAGTGTTTCTTACAGCATGGTGAATAGTGTTAGAGTCATCTGGGATGCAGATTCCCAGGTCCACTCATGCCTACAAATCAGGGACTCTGGGGACAAGGCTCAGAAAGGCGAATTTTAAAATAGTTCCCCAGATTTTTTTTTTTTGCGCACATCAATGTTTTAGGCCCTCTGGCATAGGATAATGGAGACAGATGTAAAGTAAAATTCATTTCCTCACTTTGCATGTTGGGAGAACATATTTATACCTCACCTTTCTGTCATCCCCTTTATTATCAGTGTGAGATAGTACAGTCCTCAAGAAATATGAATGAAATGGCTCACAGAAAAAATTTCCTCACTCTGTTGCCTGACACCCCTTATATAAGCAGAAAGGGGTCTGGAACCTCAGCTTCTAAAATGAGAACCATGCTAAGCATCAAAGATGGAAGACACTTGGGGACCCCCTGTCTAGTGAATACAACCAGCCACAGAAGGGTGTGACAGTAGTTTCTTGGCTTGCTTGAGTTCCTTCTCACTTTACCTTGGTTGACCCAAAAAGAAACACAAAGCTGAATCACTTAGGTGGGCTGATGATTCCATATCATTCAAGCTTTCAGTCACTCAGAGAAAAAAAATAAAAGATGTATGGAGATACCCCAAAACATATTTAGGTTAACTTTGTTGTATTCTTTGATTAAAACACTTAACCATTAGGCTGGGCGTAGTGGCTCACGCCTGTGATGGTAGCACTTTGGGAGGCCAAGGCAGGCAGCTCACTTGAGGCCAGGAGTTTGAGACCAGCCTGGCCAACATGGCGAAACCTCACCTCTACTAAAAATATAAAAATTAGCCAGGCACGGTGGCATGTGCCTGTAATTCCAGCTATTCAGGAGGCTGAGGCATGAGAATCGCTTGAACCTGGGAGGTGGATGCCGTAGTGAGCTGAAATAGCAACAAAGCATTGCAGCCTGGGCGACAGAGCAAGACTCTGTCTCCAAAAAAAGAAAAGAAAAAAAAAACTTTAAAGAAGGCCCAACAAGATTCACAACTTTAAAAAACAAAACAAAACTGGTGAGTACCATCATAAACATAAGGTGTCAAAAACATTGAATACCATCATAACGGGCTCTGCTACTAACTAGCTGTGCGGCTTGAGCTAGTAACTAAACTCTCCAAGACTTGGTTTGTTCTGCAAAATGAGAATCATAACTTCTTTCTCCAGAGCCAACTGAAGAGTTTTAGAGTTTTAGATGCTCTTAGTAATGCAAAGCACTCCCCAGTATGTAATCTTAAATGAAAACAGTATTAAATGTAATATAGAAAAAGTTGTGCTTTTTCCTATGTTGGCTGTAATACTCTGATATTCTTTCTTAAGAAGATATCAGATAACCATTTTCTTTTTTTCCTTTTTCTCCCCCTCTCTTTTTTTTTTTTATTTGAGATGGAGTCTTGCTCTTGTCGCCCAGGCTGGAGTACAGTGATGTCATTTCGGCTCACTGCAACCTCTGCCTCCTGGGTTCAAGCGATTCTCTTGCCTTTGCCTCCCAAGTAGATGAGATTACAGGTGCCTACCACCATGCCTGGCTAATTTTTGTATTTTTAATAGAGATGGGGTTTTGCTGAGTGTGGTGGCTTATGCCTGTAATGTCAGCACTTTGGGAGGCTGAGGCAGGTGGATCACAAGGTCAAGAGATTGAGACCATCCTGGCCATCATGATGAAACCCTGTCTCTACTAAAAATACAAAAATTAGCTGGGCGTAGTTTCAGGTGCCTATAATCCTGCTATTGGGGAGGCTGAGGCAGGAGAATCGCTTGAACCCAGGAGGTGGAGGTTGCAGTGAGCCAAGATCATGCCACTGCACTCCAGCTTGGGCAACAGAGTAAGGCTCCTCCTCAAGATAAAAAAAGAGATGGGGTTTCACCATGTTGGCCAGGCTGATCTTGAACTGCTGACCTCAGGTGATCTGCCCACTTTGGCCTCCTAAAGTGTTTGGATTATAGGCATGTGCCACTGTGCCTGGCTAGATAACCATTTGCTCTTGAAAAATTAGGGTGATCTAGTTTTGCTGGTACCCTAAGCCCATACCTAGTGGCAGATAATTTAGTGCTGCACTTAACACAGTTATTTCAAAGATTAAATAGAATATGGGCCAGGCATGGTGGCTCATGCCTGTAATCCCAGCACTTTGGGAGGCCAAGAAAGGAAGATTTCTTGAGACCAGGAGCTTGAGTTCAGCCTGGCTAACATATTGAGACTCCATCTGTTTCTAAATATATATTCTAAAAATAAAAATAATGGCTGGGTGCAGTGGCTCATGCCTGTAGTCCCAGCTACTTGGAAGGCTCAGATGGCAGGATAACTTGAGCCCAAGAGTTAGAGGCTGCAGTGACCTACAGTCATGTCACTGCACTCCAGCCTGAGCAACAGAGCAAGATCCTGCATCAAAATAATAAACATTGAAAAAATTAAAAAGACATGGTACATAATTGCACCTAATACAGTGACTGTCACAGTTGGAATCTGAATCTTTGTATGTCATGTAAAAGAAGTTTCATTTATTCACTCAACACACTTACGTGCCTATTATACAGAGATCACTGTGCTCCCTCTGACAGGGAGCTTTGATGTCAAACTTCATAGCCTGATGTTAGTGGATTGATCCACTCCCTTCTTAACCACTGGAAATGTTGCGCTAATAAGCCTGTTTTCTTCATTTTTTTAAAAATGAAAAATTGGTGAAGAGGCAGCAAAATTGGTAAAATTTTTGAACTATTACGAGATTTTATGCCGTATAGGCTATAGTTATGTGACTGGTTTTACTTGCCTACTTTAAAAGAATTTTTTTTTAATATTTGCATTTTATTTAGGTCAAAATTATAAACATTTGTTGAATCATCTGTTAGCCTGGAGAGTTTTATTCCGAAAAATTTCTAATGACCTTTTTAAAAGTATATCAAACTTTTTTTTCCCCCCTGAAACAAAGTCTAACTCTGTCGCCCAGGCTGGAGTGCAGTGGCACGATCTCAGCTTACTGCAATGTCAGCCTCCCTTTTAAGTAGTTTATGTTCTTCTCTAAGTTGGTTATTCTAGTTAGCATTTCATCTAACCTTTTTTCAAGGTTCCTAGTTTCTTTGCACTGGGTTAGAACATGTTCTTTTAGCTCAGAGAAGTTTGTTATTACCCACCTTCTGAAGCCTGCTTCTGTGAATTCATCAGACTCATTCACCATCCAGGTTTGTTCCCTTGCTGGTGAGGAGTTGTGATCCCTTGGAAGAGGAGAGACGTTCTGTTTTTTGGTGTTTTCATCCTTTTTGTGCTGGTTTCTTCCCATCTTTGTGGATTTATCTACCTGTGGTCTTTGTAGTTGGTGATTTTCAGATGGGGTCTCTGAGTGGACGTCCTTTTTGTTGATGTTGAAGCTATTTCTTTCTGTTTTTTAGTTTTCCTTCTAATAGGCCGCTCTGCTGCAGGACTACTGGAGGTTCACTCCAGACCCTGCTTGCCTGGGACTCCCCCTGGGGGCTGCAGAACAAACAGTAAGAGTTGCTGCCAGTTTCTGCTTCTGTTATCTTTGTCCCAGAAGGGTATCCACCAGATGTCAGCCAGACCTCTCCTTTATGAGGTGCCTCTTTGGATCTATAGGGGTTGGGGAGCCGCTTGAGGACATAGTCTGTCTCTTACCAGGGCTCAAGTGCTGTACTGGGAGCTCTGTTGTTCCGTTCAAAGCTGCTGGGCAGGTACGTTTAAGTCTGCTGCAGCAGAACTTGTAACTGCCTCTTTTCCCAGGTACTCTGTCCTGGGAATCTGGGGCTTTATTTATAAGTTCCTGACATGCTGCTCTGCTGCCTTTTTTCAGAGATGCCCTGCCCAGCAAGGAGGTAGTCTAGTTGCAGTCTGTCAGCAGAGCCGTTGCTGAGCCGGTATGGGCTCTGCCCAAATGCTGTGTAAGCTTCTTTGCAGTTTTGTTTACAGAGGTACACTTAGTACTGCCTCGGTAATGGCGAACTGCCTTGGTAATGGTGGGCTGCCTTGCTAATGGTGGGCTGCATTGGTAATGGCAGACTGCCTCGGTGGTGGACACCGTTACCCCCACAGAGCTGGACCGTCCTGGGTCCAGCTGCGCTTGCTGCGAAACTCCAAATCCAGAGCATTTCAAATTGCTGGTCTTTGTGGGGGTGGGACCCGCCAAGCCAGATCACCTGGCTCCCTGTTTCAGCCCCCTCTTTTTCAATTGAATGGGCAGCTCTGTCTCCCAGGCGTTCCAGGCACCAGTTGAAGTGGCTGCCCAGATTTGTGTGAGTTTTTGTGTGGAAACCCGGGGTGCCAGCTGAAACAGCTGTGCTGGAAACTCAAGGCGCTTTTCAGCCCAGGAATCTCTGGGTCTGTGGGTGGTTTAAAAATGGGGGAGAGGCTGGGCGCGGGTGGCTCACGCCTGTAATCCCAGCACTTTGGGAGGCCAAGGCGGGCGGATCACGAGGTCAAGAGATGGAGCCCATCCTGGCCAACATGGTGAAACCCCATCTCTACTAAAAATACAAAAAAATTAGCCGGGTGTGGTGGGACGCGCCTGTATTCCCAGCTACTCAGGAGGCTGAGGCAGGAGAATAGCTTGAACCTGGAGGGCGGAAGTTGCAGTGAGCCGAGATCGCGCCACTGCACTCCAGCCTGGAGACAGAGCGAGACTCGGTCTCAAAAAAAAGGAGAAGCAGCGGTATCTGAACCATAGTGCTGGAGTGGATGTAAAAGCCCCCGATGTCCTCTGTTGGGTGGGGAAGGGGGTCCTCCAAGGATTGCACTTCCCGGGTGAGGTAGTGCCCTACCCTGCCTTGGCTTGCCCTTCCCATTGAGATGCATCTGGTACCTCATTTGTAAATGCAGTGATAACTCACCCTCTGCGTTGCTCTCACTAGGAACTGCACTCCAGAGCTGTTCCTATTCGCCATCTTGGATCTCCCTCTCTGCCTCCCAAGTAGCTGGGATTACAGGCACCCACCGCCACGCCCGGCTAATTTTTTGTATTTTTAGTCAAGACAGGGTTTCACCATGTTGGCCAGGCTGGTCTCAAACTCCTGACCTTGTTATCTGCCCACCTTGGCAAGCATGAGCCACTGTGCTCAGCCATATATCAGACTTTCTATATCAAGCCAGAACAGTGGCTTTTTTTGTTTTTTTTTTAAAAAGATGGGGTTTCACCATGATAGTCAGGCTGGTCTTGAACTCCTGACCTCAGGTGATCCACCCACCTCGGCCTCCCAAAGTGTTAGGATTACAGGCGTGAGCCACCGCGCTCCGCGAACAGTGGCTCTTGTCTGTAGTTTCAGTTACTTGGAAAGCCAGGTGGGAGGATCACTGGAGCCCAGGAGTTTGAGGTTACATTGAGCCAAAATTATACCACTTCACTCCAGCATGGGTGACAGAGTGAGACCCTATCCCTAAAAAAAACAAAAACAAAAACAAAAAACAGCATCAACAAAAAGGACGTCCACTCAGAGACCCCATCCAAAAGTCACCATCTACAAAGACCATAGGTCTTGCTCTGGGCTCGAACTCCTAAGCTCAAGCGATCTGCCCACCTAGGCCTCCCAAAGTGCTTGGAGATTACAGGCATGA
>CAUYLG010043581.1:0-32412 GCA_963573385.1 Cacajao melanocephalus
TTTATTTCTGCCTTCATTTCATTGTTTATCCAGTCAACATTCAAGAGCCAGTTGTTCAGTTTCCATGAAGCTGTGCGGTTCTGAGTTAGTTTCTGAATTCTGAGTTCTAACTTGATTGCACTGTGGTCTGAGAGACTGTTACGATTTCCTTTCTTTTGCATTTCCTGAGGAGTGATTTATTTCCAATTATGTGGTCAATTTTAGAGTAGGTGTGATGTGATGCTGAGAAGAAAGTAAATTCTGGGGATTTGGGGTGGAGAGTTCTGTAAATGTCTATTATGTTTGCTTAGTCCAGGTCTGATTTCTAGTTCTGTATATCCTTGTTAATTTTCTGTCTTGTTGATCTGTCTAATATTGACAGTGGAGTGTTAAAGTCTCCCACTATTATTGTGTGGGAGTCTAAGTCTCTTTGTAAGTCATTAAGAACTCTGGGTGCTCCTGTATTGGGTGCATATATATTTAGGATCGTTAGCTCTTCTTGTTGCATTGATCCTTTTACCATTATGTAATGTCCTTCTTTGTCTCTTTTGATCTTTGTTGGTTTGAAGTCTATTTCATCAGAGACTAGGATTGCAACTCCTGCTTTTATTCCTCCCCATTTGCATGGTAAATCTTCCTCCATCTCCTTATTTTGAGCCTTTGTGTATCCTTGCATGTGACATGGGTTTCCTGGATACAGCACACCGATGGGTTTTGGCTTTTTATCCAATTTGCCAGTCTGTGTCTTTTGACTGGGGCATTTAGTCCATTTACATTTAGGGTTAATATTGTTATGTGAGAGTTTGATCCTGCCATTTTGATGCTAGCTGTCTGTTTTGCCCATTAGTTGATGCAGTTTCTTTATTGTGTTGATGCTCTTTACCATTTGGTATGTTTTTGGAGTGGCTGGTACTGGTTGTTCCTTTCTATGTTTAGTGCTTCTTTCAGGAGCTCTTGTAAAGCAGGCCTGGTGGTGATGAAATCTCTGAGTAATTGCTTGTTTGTAAAGAATTTTATTTCTCCTTCGCTTATGAAGCTTAGTTTGGCTGGATATGAAATTCTGCATTGAAAGTTCTTTTCTTTAAGGATATTGAATATTGGCCCCCACTCTCTTCTGACTTGTAGGATTTCTGCTGAGGGATCTGCTGTGAGTCTGGTGAGCTTCCCTTTGTGGATAACCTGACCTTTCTCTCTGGCTGCCCTTAGCATTTTCTCCTTCATTTCAACCCTGCTGAATCTGACGATTATATGCCTTGTGGTTGCTCTTCTTGAGGAATATCTTTGTGGTATTCTCTGTATTCCCTGGACTTAAATATTGGCCTGCCTTGCTAGGTTGGGGACGTTTTCCTGGATAATATCCTGAAGCGTATCCAGCTTGGATTCATTCCCTCCGTCACATTCAGGTACACCTATTAAACACAGATTAAGTATTTTCACAAAATCCCGTATTTCTTGGAGGCTTTGTTCATTTCTTTTTATTCTTTTTTCCCTAATCTTGCCTTCTCGTTTTATTTCATTGAGTTGATCTTTGACATCTGATATCGTTTGTTCTGCTTGGTCAGTTGGGCTGTTGAAACTTGTGTATGCTTTGCGAAGTTCTCATGTTGTATTTTTCAGCTCCTTCGATTCATTTATGTTCCTCTCTAAGCTGTTTATTCTCATAGCATTTCGTCAAACCTTTTTTCAAGTTTCTTAGTTTCTTTGCATTGGGTTAGAACATGTTCTTTTAGCTCAGAGAAGTTTCTTATTACCCACCTTCTGAAGCCTGTTTCTGTCAATTCATCAGATTCATTCTCCATCCAGCCTTGTTCTCTTGCTCGTGAGGAGTTGTGATCCCTTGGAGGAGGAGAGGCGTTCTGGTTTTGGGTGTTTTCATCCTTTTTGCACTGTTTTCTTCCCATGTTTGTGGATTTATTTACCTGTGGTCTTTGTAGTTGGTGACTTCAGATGGGGTCTCTGAGTGGACGTCCAGTTTGTTGATAATGAAGTTATTTCTTTCTGTTTCTTAGTTTTCCTTCAAAGAGGCCCCTCTGCTGTAGGACTGCTGGAAGTCCACTCCAGGCTCTGCTTGCCTGGGGATCACCTGCAGCAGCTGCAGAACAGTAAGAGTTGCTGCCAGTATCTTCTTCTGCTATGTTTGTCCCAGAAGAATACCCGCCAGATGTCAGTCTGAGCTCTCCTTTATGAGGTGACTCTTTGGCTATACGGGGGTCAGGGAGCTGCTTGAGGAGGCAGTCTCTCCCTTATAGGAGCTCAAGTGCTGAACTGTGAGCTCTGTTGTTCCATTAAGAGCTGTTGGGCAGGTATGTTTAAATCTACCGCAGCAGAGCTCATAACCGCCTTTTTTTTCCTAGGTGCTCTGTCCCAGGAAGGTAGGGCTTTATTTATAAGTTTTTGTTGTTCTGCTGCCTTTTTTCAGGGCTCCCCTGCCCAGCGAGGAGGCAGCCTAGTCACAGTCTGCCAGCAGAGGCTTTGCTGAGCTGCTGAGGGCTCCACCCAGCTGCCATGTGAACTTCCCTGCAGTCCGGTTTATAGGGGTATAGTTAGAAGTGCCTCGACAGTGGCGGCCCCTGTAATGACGGACTCTCTCTGTAATGGCAGAGTGCCTCAGCAGTGGCGGGCTACCTCGGTAGTTGTGGACTGCCTCGGTAATGGCAGACGCCCCCTTCCCCCACAGAGCTGGACCATCCCACATTCAGCTGTGCTTGCTGTGAAACTCTCAATCCAGAGTGTTTCAGATTGCTGGTTTTTGGGGATGGGACCGGCTGAGGCTGGTCACCTGGCTCCCTGCCTCAGACCCCCTTTTTTTTTTTTCAGTTGAATGGTGACTCTGTCTCCCAGGCGTTCCAGTCACCAGTTGAAATGGTGCCCGGATTTGTGTGATTTCTTGTGCAGAGACCCCCTGCGCCAGCTGAAACAGCTGTTGGAGTCTCGTGGTGCTTTTTCACTGAGGAATCTCCTGGCCTGGCTCCCTGTTTCAGTTTCCTTTTTTTCAGTTGAACGGGCGACTCTGTCTCCCAGGCATTCCAGTCGCCAGTTGAAAAGGTGCCCAGATTTGTGTCAGATTTTGTGCGGAGACCCACTGCTCTGGCTGAAACAGCTGCTGGAGACTTGTGGCACTTTTTTGCCAGGGAATCTCCTGGCCTGGCTCCCTGTTTCAGCCCCTTTTTATCAGTTGAATGGGCAACTCTGTCTCCCAGGCGTTCCAGTCACCTGTTGAAAAGGCGCCCGGATCTGTGTGATTTCCCGTGTGGAGACCCACTACCCCGGCTGAAACAGCCACGATGGAGATTTGTGGCGGTTTTTCACCCAGGAATCTCCTGGCCTGGCTCCTTGTTGCAGTCCCCTTTTTATCAGTTGAGTGGGTGACTCTGTCTCCCAGGTGCTCCAGTCGCCAGCTGAAATGGCGCCTGAACGCATGTGAGTATTTTATATGGAGACCCGCTGCTCCAGCCAAAACAGCTGCCCTGGTGACCCCTGGGGCTCCTCTACCCAGGAATCTCCTGGTCTGTGGGCAATAAAAATCCATCTGGAAATTCAGCGTCCACTCATCCTCCGCCCTCTCACTGGGAGCTGCAATGCAGAGCTGCTCCTGATCAGCCATCTTGGATCCCTCCTCCAAATGATATTATTTCTAATTTCAGTTGTTCATTGCTGATCCATAGAAAAGCAATTGACTTTTGTATATTTACACTGTATTCTGCAACCTCGTTATAATCACTTACTAGTTCCAACAGTTGTTTTTTCTTTTGGTTGATTCTTTGAAACTTTTTATGTAGACAATCAAGTCTTCTACAAATGAAGACTGTTTTCTTTTCCACATGTATACTTTTTCTGTCTTTTTTTTCTTCCCTTTTTTCTATCTTTGTGTCTTTCTTACTGCCCTAGCTATAACTTCCAGTATGATATTGAATGAGAGTGGTGAGAGGACACATCTTGACCTTGCTCCCAGTCATTGGGAAGAACATCCAGTCTCTTACCATAAGTATGATGTTAGCTATAGGTATCTTGTAGATATTCTTTCAAGTTGAAATAGTTCCCCTTTATTCTTTGTTTGCCGGGAGTAGATAATTACTGATTCAATTTTTTAAGTAGACATAGGCTATTCAGGTTATCTGTAAGTTTTGGCAGTTTATGTTTTTCAAAAAATTGGTTCATTTCATCTAAATTTATGGGCATAGAATTGTTGGTATAATTAATTCCTTAATTATCCTTTTAATGTTCATAGTATCTGTAGTCATACCTCTTTTTGTTTCTGATATTTGTAATTTGTGTCTTTTTGTTTTATTCTTAGTTTCCTGGATAGAGGCTTAAAAATTTTACTGATCTTTTCAGAGAATCAGCTTTTGGTTTTGTTGATATTCTCTATTGATTTTTCCATTCAATTACGATGATTTCTGCCCTAGATTTTATTTCTTACTTCTTGAATTTTTTAGTTTTATGTTGTTCTTTGTCCATTTCCTAAGATGAAAGTTTGGATTGTTGATTTTAGATCTTTCTTCTTTTCTGGCATATGTATTCAATACTATTAATTTCCCTTTAAGTACTGCTTTTGCTGCATTCATAAATATTGATAAGTTGAATTTACATTTAGTTCAAAATGTTTTAAAATTTCTTTCAAGATGTCTTATTTGACCCATGTGTTATTTAGATGCATGTTGTTCAATCTCTGAGTATTTGGGGATTTTCCATTTATCTTTTTCTTACTGATTTCTAGTTTCATTGTGATTTGAGAACATACATTGTATGATTTCTATTATGTTAAATTTGCTAAGGTGTGTCTTATGGCCTAGAATGTGGTCCATTTTGGTAAATGTTCCCTGTCAGCATGGAAAGAATGTGTATTCTCCTGTTTTGGGATGAGGTATTATATAAATGTTAATTAGATTCAGTTGACTGACGGTACTGTTCAGCTCTATTATATCCTTACTGATTTTCTGCCTGATGGATATGCCATTTACTGATAGAGGAGTATTGAAGTTTCTGATGATAATAATGAATTTATTTCTTCTCGCAGCTTTGTCTGTTTTTGCCTCACATAATTTGATGCTTTTTTGTTAATTGCAACCTCATTAAGGATGATTATGGCTTCTTGGAAAATTGGCTCCTTATCATTATGTAGTGCCCCTCTTTATCTCTGATAATTTTTGTTGTTCTGACCTCTGCTTTGTCTGAAATTAATGTAACTATTAATCCATTTTCATACTGCTATAAAGAACTGCCCAAGACTGGGTAATTTATAATGGAAAGAGATTTAATTGACTCACAGTTCAGCATGGCTGAGGAGGCCTCAGGAAACCTATAATTATGGCAGAGTATGAAGAGGAAGCAAGGCATCTTCTTCACAAGGCAGCAGGAAGGAAAAGTGCCTAGCAAAGAGGGAAGAGCTCCTTATAAAACCATCAGATCTGGCTGGGCGCGGTGGCTCACTCCTATAATCCCAGCACTTTGGGAGGCCAAGGCAGGTGGATCACTTGAGGTCAGGAGTTCAAGACCAGCCCCGCCAACATGATGAAACTCCGTCTCTACTAAAAACGCAAAAATTAGCCAGGTGTGGTGGCACGCATCTGTAATCCCAGCTACTCGGGAAGCTGAGGTGGAGAATAGCTTGAACCCAGCAGGCAGAGGTTGCAGTGAGCTGAGAACATGCCACTGCCCTCCAGCCTGGCCAACAGAGTGAGACTCCATCTCAAAAAAAAAAAAAAAGAAAAACCCATCAGATCTGATGAGAACTTACTTACTCACTATCACAAGAAAAGCATGGAGGAAACTGCCTCCATGATTCAAATACCTCTACATGGTCTCTCTCTTGACATGTGGGGATTATGGGGATTATGGGCTTACAATTCAAGATTAGATTTGGGTGGGGACACAAAGCCTAACCATGTCAGCGATTCCAGCTTTCTTTTGATTAGTATTAATGTAGTATGTCTTTTTCTATACCTTAACTTTTAATCTATCTGTGTCCTTATATTTAAAGTGAGTTTCTTATAGACAACATAAAGTTGGGTCTCTACCTTTTAATTGGTATATTAAGACCACTCACATTTGAAGTGATTATTGATATAGTTAGATTAGTATCTACCATGTTTGCAACTGTTTTCTGTTTATTTCACTTTCTTTATGATTTTGTCCTCTCCTCATTTTATGTCTTCTCTGGTTTTGAGCAGTTAAATGCTTCCATTTTTCTCTCCTCTTTTAGCATATCAATATATTTCTTTAAAACTTCATTTTTTAGTGTTTGTCCTATAGTGGCAGTACACACTTATAACTAATCTACTTTCAGGTAACCCTGTACTGCTTCTTGGGCAGTGTGCATACTTCATAACAAAATATTCCAAGTTCTCCCTCACATCCCTTATAACATTGCTGTCATTCAGTTTACTTTTCCATTAGCTATGATAATTCAATATGTTGTTGTTTTTATTCCCCTAAGCAAATATTTTTCTATTAGGTCAATTTAGAATAAGAAAAAGGAAAGTCTTTGTTTTACATGTATTAGTTTTCTGATACTCCTTTCATGTAGATTTGAGTTTCTATCTTGTATTTTCTCTGAAAAAAAAAATTTTTTTTTTTTTTTGAGGCAGAGTCTAGCACTGTCGCCCGGGCTGGAGTACAATGCCACGATCTCGGCTCACTGCAACCTCTGCCTCCCGGGTTCATGCAATTCTCTTGCCTCAGCCTCCCGAGTAGCTGGAATTATAGGCATACATCATCACACCTGGCTAATTTTTTGTATTTTTAGTAGAGATAGGGTTTCACTATGTTGGCCAGACTGGTCTTAAACTCCTGACTTTGTGATCCATCTGCCTTGGCCTCCCAAAGTGCTGGGATTACAGGCGTGAGCCACCACACCTGTCTAAAAAATATCCTTTAACATTGCTTAAATATCACTTTTTCTGCCATCAAATTCTTTCAGTGTTTGTCTGAGAAAGGCTTTCTCTTTCCCTTTTGAATTATTTTGCAGGATACAGAATTCTAGATTGTTGTTTTCCTTTCAATGTTTTAACCATTTTTCCCTAGTCTCGTTTTGTTTGCATAGTTTCTAACAAGAACTCTAATGCAGCTCTTACTCTTTTATAGGTAAGGTTGTTTTTGTCTTTCTTAATTCTATTAAAACTTTGTCTTTGGCTTTCTGCAGTTTGAATATGATATATATAGGAATAGATTTGTTGGTATCTATCCTGCTTGGTGTTCTGTGAGCTTCCTGCATCTATGGTTTGTTGTCTGTTAGTAACTTTTTAAAATTCTGAACTATTATTCATGTATTTTATTTATTTCTTCTCCATTTTTTATTTATTACATGTATACTTTTTGTAATTGTACCACAGTCCCTGGATATTATTTTTCATCCTTTATTCTCTTGAATTTTCAGTTTGGGAAATTTTTATTGGCATATCTTCAAGATCATTGATTCTCCTTGGTCTTGGCCAGTCTGCTGATGTGCCCATCAAAAGCATTCTTCATTCCTCCTCCTTTTTTTTTAATTGCTAGCATTTCCTTTTGACTTTTTAAATGACTTTCCATCTCTCTTTGCATTGCTTATCTGCTTGCATATTATCTGTTTTAAACATCAGAGTATTAATAATCAAATATTTAATTATATAAAATAAACATTTATCATAATTTTAAATTCCCATTCTGATAATTCTAAAATCTTTGCCAAATTTTTGTTTGATCCTGATACTTTGTCTGTTCAGACTAGTTTTTGTGACTTTCTAATTTTTCATTGATAGTTATATATGATGTGTTAGGATATAGGAACTGAGTTTAATAATATTTTAGTATGAAGTTTTACATTAACCTGGCTAGGAGCCTTGGATGTGTTTAATGTTTGCTGTAATGTTAGTTGTAGATGCCAGAAGCTTCACTGTCCCATAATTTCCTTGTTTTTTAATTTTAAACTCCTCTTTCTTTGGTTTTGCCCAATAACTATTTCTTTAAATAGATTCTGTGTCTTACAGGTCTTTTAGTTGTAATCCACTGTTGTTACACTAGAGCTCTTTGGATATGGTAGGAAGGTGTTGGGGAGAGGAAGGGAAAATGTTCTGTAATCTTATAATTAAATCTGATTTTCTTTTTAGTCTGAGTTTCTGGGATGTGACTGGAAGTATTTTTTAGCGCCCCTGCCCCTTCTGCCCGCTTTTTTTCTTTCCAGAGGCCAGCCGGGAAGGCTAGTGGGAATTAAAGTTGTCTAATTGCCCCTCTCTCAAGTCAGATAAGGCTCTGGTAAAGTATTTTCTTTGGAGGACAGACCTTTGTTTTGGTGAATGTTCTAGGAATATTTCAAAACTGTTACTTCGTCTCTACGTCTGTCCAAAACATAGCCAGATGTTTCTCTGATTTTCAACATGAAAATCTGATAGTACCCCATGAAAGTGGGGAGGCTCCCTAAGACTAGGCCCCTAGGAGTTTTTGTCACTGAGAGGTAATTCACACTCAGTCTTCATCAGTTACTGTTTTAAGTGTTCCTACTGGTTATTGCCTCTAAAGGCTTCTGCTTCAGCTAAGTTGTCATTCTCTCTATTTACCTATTTTTTCCAGTTTTCAGGGTGATGGTTTGCCCTCTGTCCTCAGTTCGGTGATCGTAACTAAGAAAAGACATTGATTTTTCAGTTTCTTCAGTTTCTTCTTTGTTCTAAGAACAAGAATAATGACTTCCAAGCTTTTTACAGGTCAAAGTTGAAATTGGAAGTTAAATATTTTAAAATCAATATTTTAATATAAGAACACATTGAAATGAAGTAGGATTTAAAACTTACTTGAGTTAAAAACTGAAATTGGGCCAGGCATAGTAGCTCATGCCTGTAATCCCAGCGCTTTGTTAGGCCAAGGTGGATGGTTCGTTTGAGTCTAAGAGTTCGAGAGCAGCCTGGGGAACATGGTGAAACCCTGTCTCTTCAAACAATACAAAGATTAGCCAGGCATGGTGGTGCATACCTGTAATCCCAGCTACTTGCGAGGTTGAGGCAGGAGGATTAGTTCAACCTGGGATGCAAAGGTTGCAGTGAGCTGAGATTGTGCCATTGCACTCTAGCCTGTGTGACAGAGCAAGACCCTGTCTCAAAACGAAACAACAACAACAAAAAACCCACAACCTAAATAGATCTAGACTTTTGTTTGGTATTTAAGTTACATCATAAACCTATGCTGTATGTAAAAAAAAGACATTCAGGTACTGCTGTCACTAGAGAAGTATAATGAAAATTATTTACCAAATTCTTAGAGTTTGAATCAGTAGGTATGAGGCCTGGCATTTATATTTCACAAACTCTTTTGGAAATAACTGTCTTAAACTTATTCAAGGGCCGAGCTTAGTGGCGCATACCTGTAATCTCAGCACTTTGGGAGCCCACGGAGAGAGGATTGCTTGGATTTTTGAGACCAGCCTGGGCAAAAAAGCAGGACCCTGTGTCTGTTGATAGCACAACAGGGTGACTCTAGTCAATGGTAATTTAATTGTACAATTAAAAGTAACTAAAAGAGTATGATTGGATTACTGGCAACACAAAGGATAAATACTTGAGATAGTGGATGCCCCATTTACCCTAATATGATTATTACACATTATATCGCATAATTTATAGATGCTTACAATGTACCCACAAAATTTAAAATAAAAAAAAAATGACCTCATCTCTATAAAGTAAAAATTTTAAAAGTAGCCAAGCTCAAGTGGCATGTGCCTGTAGTCCCAGCTACTTAGGAGGCTGGCACTTGGCAGGATTGGTTGAGCCTAGGTATTCAAGGTTGCAATGGGTTATGATTGTGACACTACACTTCAGGCTGGGTGACAGAGTGAGACCACATCTCTTTAAAAAAAAGAAAAAAAAAAAGCACAAAACTTTTAGAGGAGAAAAGTTACCAAATTGTGTCTTTCTTCTGTGCTACTGTAATGCTACTATAACTATTGTCTTATATAATTGCTGTTCAACTCTCAGTAGGGATGTCAGAGTCAGCATTTGAGAGGAGTTTTGTATTGAAATTAAGAGCAATTTCTGATTATTAAGAGAGCTTGTATATGTAAAGGAAGGCATTTGTATGTTTAATTGAAAGCAAGACATTTTGAACCTAATATCCTGATAAACTAAAATATTATCAATGGGGTAAAATTGGTTTTTTCTTATTCCTGATGGTTTATGACAGCTTTGCTCTGTACACATTCCTGCCACCAGGGCATGTGCTATTTACATAGCTGGGAGATTGAACTTAGCAACAATTCAAACACAATTCAAAAACAATTCACACAAAACTAGAGTGGGTTCTCTACCTATAAAATAGGCCTCCTATGAATATAAGTAGTATTTGAGAACTATGAAAAGTTATAGCCTTGTATTTTTCTAAATTTAATCTACAGTTTTAATTTTTAAGTGTAGTGAGGCAGGACTGCTTGAAAGCTTACTCATAGATTCTTAAGGAGCCAGGCGCAGTGGCTCACGTCTGCAATCACAGCACTTTGGGAGGCTGAGGAGAGTGGATCATCTGAGGTCAGGAGTACAAGACCAGCCTGGCCAACATGGTGAAACCCTGTCTCTACAAAAAATACAGAAATTAGCTGGGGTGGTGGCGGCTGCCTGTAGTCCCAGCTACTGGGAAGGCTGAGGCAGGAAAATTGATTGAACCTGGGAAGTGGAGTTTGCAGTGAGCCAAGATCGCACCACTGCAGTCCAGCCTGGGCAACAGAGCAAGACTCTGTTCCCCTCCACCAAAAAAAAAAGATTCTGGAGACAATAGATGCTGGAGGGGATGTGGAGAAAAAGGAACAGTCTTACACTATTGGTGGGAGTGTAAATTAGTTCAACCATTATGGAAGACAGTGTGGCGATTCCTCAAGGATCTAGAAATAGAAATTCCATTTGACCCAGCAATCCCACTACTGGGTATATACTCAAAGGATTATAAATCGTTCTGTTATAAAGACACATGCACACGTATGTTTGTTGCAGCACTGTTTATGATAAGAAAGACCTAGAACCAACCCAAATGCCCATCAGTGATAGACTGTACAAAGAAAATGTGGCGCATATACACCATGGAATACTATGCAGCCATAAAAAACGACGAGTTCGTGTCATCTGTAGAGACATGGATGAATCTAGAAACCATCATTCTCAGCAAACTGACACAAGAACAGAAAACCGAACACTGCATGTTTTCATTCATAGACAGGTGATGAACAATGAGACCACTTGGGCACAGGGAAGAGCACAACACTTACTGGACTAGGTGGAGGAGCAAGGGGAGGGACAGTGTGGGGGCAGGGAGGATGGAGAGGGATAACACCGGGAGAAATGCCTGATTTAGGCAACACGGGGGCAGGGGGATGGAGACAGCAAACCACCATGGCGTGTATGTACCTATGCAACAATCCTGCAGGATGCAGGATGTGCACATGTACCCCAGAGCCCAAAGTACAATTTAAAAAAAAAAAAGATTCTTAAGGGTTTTGCTTCCCCTAAAATACATTATGCCACTAATATAAAAGAAATATGCAATGAACGATCAAATGAATTACAAATTTCATTTGTAAATTTTTATTTGTGTGGTTTAAGTTGTTTTTGTTTTGGAGACAGGGTCTCATTCTGTTGCTTGCCAGGAACACAGTGGCACAAGGATAGCTCACTGTAACCTTGAACTCCTGGTCTCAAGCGATCCTCCTGCTTCAGCATCCCAGGTAGCTAGGACTATAAATATGCACACCATGCCTAGCTCACTTTTTAAATATGTTGTATAATAGGGTCTCACTATGTTGTCCAGGCTAATCTTGAACTCTTGTCCTCAAGGGATCTTCTTGCCTCTACCTCCCAAAGTACTGGGATTACAGGCATGAGCCAGCATGCCTTGTCTGGTTTAAGTTGTTTTAGTTTACTTTGTTTACACCAGAATTATTAGAAATATGTTTTCAATAGATCTTTTTGCTTATTTACTGGAAAGAATCCTTCAGGATTCTCTTTGAGTATCACATTTTGCATTAGTATAAGGCAGTGAATCTTTGCCCTTGAACTTGCAGTTAATTATACTGTTGGATTGACAGATTATTTTCTGCAGTCACAAGCTTTGTGGCCAAGGCTAAAAGTCTCTGCTTAGGCTCTGAGGAAACACTGTCATTATAGGTTCAGCTGAGGTTACCAGAATAGTAAATATTGTCATAAGACTCCTTCCAAACAGGATACTGATCTTGCTCTTAGATTTTAAAAAACATTTTTATTTTTCAAAATGTTATTTAAATACTTGTGAGTCAATTGCTATGGTATTGGTTAGTATAAATGGTCTAGACTTAGAATTTCAAGATTGGAATTTACAATGTGCAGGTTATAAAATCTGTGAAAGTATATGTCATGATTGTGTGCCTTTCCATTTGTATTGTTTGATTATTTTGCTTCAGTTACTGTGCAAATCTGAAAGGTTTATTAAATATTCTTATAGTATTTCATAATAATTTTCAACAGGAGGTCTACCTCTGTAAGCATTTTCACATATACAATTGATATTCACCATTTGTGGATTTTGTATTTTAGAATTCACCTACTTGCTAACATTTATTTGTAACCCCAAAATATATTTGCAGTGCTTTTGCAATAATTTGTGTACATGTGCAGAGCAGTGAAAAATGTGAGTTGCCTGATGCACATGTGCCCAGATTAGATCAAACAGGGTCTAATGCTCTGCCTTCTTGTTTCAATTCTTATACTGTTAACCAATGTACTTTTTTGAAATTTATGTTGTGCCAAATTTTTTACATTTTTCTGCTTTTTGTTAGTGATTTTGCTGTTAAAAATGACTTCCAAATGTAGTACTGAAATGCTGTCTAATATTCAGTGTAAGAAGATTGTAATGCACCTTACAGAAAAAATACATGTGTTAGATGAGCTTCCTTTAGACACTATTTATGGTGTTGTCAGCCATGAATTTAATATTAATGAGTCAACAGTATCAAATAAGGTGACCTTAAACAGAGAGGCACATCAAGGTCATGTATTGATGCGTTGATGAAAATGTGACCAAAGAAAGGCTCATAGGAACCTGTTTATTTTCCCTACGGGCAGTGGTTTAGTGTTTGCTAATTCGGTGCTTGAGTGGACTTTATAGAACGCAACTATTTCACATAATGAGAATAGACCCTGCAGTCAGCCCTTTATATCTGTGGGTTTCACATCTGCAGATTCAGCCAACCTCAGATCAAAATATTTGAAGAAGAAAAAACAATAAAAATTAACTACAATTTTAAAATACATTTAAAAACCGTTGCAGTATAACAGTTATTAACAGCATTTACATTGCACTTGGTATTATAAATAATATAGAGATGGTTTGAAGTATACAGGAGGATGTGCATGGGTTACATGCAAATGGTATGCCATTTCATAGGGGATTTCAGTATCCATGGATTTTGGTAACCATGGGAATTCTGGAACTAATCCCCCCAGGACACTGAGAGATAAATGTACTTCTTAAATTAAGGGATCATTTAAAATTACAATGACGTGTTCTTTAAAGTAAATGATTATTTGAGATCAGGTGATTAATACATTTTGGGTAGTTGAGAAGAGGAAGGAAATGATTTACATGTATACAGAAACCTTGAAAGCTAGAGAAGCAGGAAGCTTGTTTAGTTAGTACTGCTGCCTAACAAAGACAACATCTTTAGATTTTTATGTAGACCCTAGGCATATCAAAGAAAACTAAATCATGTCCACAGTTTTCTCCGAGCCAAAGGAGTCTTTCATTGTCAGGGCACAGGCTGGGAAAAATAAGGGGACAGATTACTGAAAATACTTGCTTTTCTTATCATTGAATGACAGGGCATAATTATTAGTGGGGATGAAAGAAATTATTTCTAGAATAAACCATTACTTCTAGATTATATTTTTTATTTTTTTGCGATGGAGTCTTGGTCTGTTGCCCAGGCTGGAGAGAAGTGGTGTAATCTCAGCTCACTGAAGCCTCTGCCTCCCAGCTTCAGGTGATTCTCATGCCTCAGCCTCCCAAGTGGCTGAGATTACAGGCATGCACCACCAAGCCTGGCTAATTTTTGATTTTTAGTAGACACAGGGCTTTGCCATGTTGGCCAGGCTGGTCTGGAACTCCCAACCTCAGGTGATTCGCCCACCTCGACTTCCCAATGTGCTGGGGTTACAGGCATGAGTCACTGCACTCGGCCATTACTTCTAGATTGTTAATGACAACAACATAGAGTTGTGTATAGTGAGAGGCACTGTTGTGTAATTAATTTCTTTGCCTTCTTAGTACTTGATAACACTCTGACATCACAGCACATTTAACACTAAAATAGTAAAGCAAAGGTCCTCAGTGGACCACTAATACCAGTGTTTGTGATCTGGCTCTGTCCCATGACACATAGACTTATAGTAGACCTTAATATGCTGAAGAAACTCATGAAAAACTCTTAAATGATCAGCTTATTTATTTATGTATACATTGTTTCTTTTAATCTAAAAGTATATGCACATGGTTAAAAATTTCCGAAAGGTCTAATAATTAAAAATAAATGAGCCCTATCCTACCCACCTCATTCTTCCTGGACACATTCTCTTTTTAAATATTAGTTATTTCTTGTTATTTACCTCCATATTATTATTATTACTTTGAGACAGAGTCTCAGTCTGTTGCCCAGACTGGAGTGCAGTGGTGCAATTCTGTCTCACCACAACCTCCACCTCCCCACTTAAGCGATTCTCCTGCCTCAGCCTCCTAAGTAGCTGGGATTACAGGTGCATGCCAGCACGCCTGGCTAATTTTTGTATTTTTAGTAGAGATGGGGTTTCACCATGTTGGTCAGCCTGGTCTCAAACTCCTGACCTTGTGATCCACCTGTCTTGGCCTGCCAAAGTGCTGAGATTACAGGCCCGAGCCACTGAGCCTGGCTGATTACCTCCATATTATTAAAAAGTATACATAACGTTGCTATTTCTTGATTTATCAGTTTTAGATCATATTTATTTTCTGCCACGATATATGAGTTTATACCTGTTCCTTGGTCCTTTATCCTCTCAGCATTGTTATAGCACCGTCATGTTCTTCAGCTCTGGTACTTTTTTTTTTTATGGTTTATTTTATTCTGTTTTCTCTCTGGAATCCTTTTTTTTTTTTTTTTTTTTTTTTTAAGAAATAGGCAGTCCTGGATTGTTCTATGTTCTTTTTTTTTTTTTCATATTTTCCTTTTTGTGAATGCTTTGTTTTTCTATCCTTCCTATGCTTTTTTTCATTTCAGCAAATCTTTGTTGCTTTCTTATTTTTGGATAATCCTTTTCTATGAAAATTAGATTCTCTATCATATTCTTCAATTTTAATGTGCATTAGAGTTTTGTGTAAAAGTTTTTTTTCCATTGTGTGCATGATTTCTGTTTTTCTCTGCATTCATTTTGTATAGGTGAGTATGAGTGTGTTCTTTCTGTTTTTGTCTCTTTCTCTTCGTGGAGGCTTTCTCAGTGTTTTTGGTTGTGTTCTGTAGTTGAGAATGAGTTATCAAACTGCAGGTTGGGAATTCTGTGCATAATCAGGCTTCTGATTGGAGACCTTCACTTCAGGGCAGTGTTTTTCAACCCTTTTTCATTATCATTACCTGAAGAAGCATATTTAGATATTTTTCCCCTAATCTCTGCTCCTCCCAGTACCCCCCACCAATCCCATGAAGATTTAATACTACGAGATATACTCTGTGTCTGATTATATACGCTGAAAGATACAAATGTCAGGAAGGGTTTTGAAAAAGTCATTCTTCTGGGCCATTCAACTGATATATCTCCTCTCTCCTATCTGTAGTCATTTTCTGGGAAAGTGGAGAGGAGGTAGGGAGCTGCCATCCATTTATGGACTTTGAATTAGTCTCCCAGTTTTCAGTACTCTGTCTTAACTCCCGTCATGACTTTGCCAAGAATTTGTGAGTCTTGAGCCTCTTCTTTCTTTAGGGGGCCAAATTAGCTCCCCTTTGTCCATGTCTCCCTCTGTGATACTGTAACCTTATAACTTCTCTATTCTGCTACTCAGTCACAATTCCACCCTGTGTTTTGTCTTCCAGAATTTCGTGAAATCCCTGATTTTAATTTTCAGCAATAGTTCCTTGCCAGTTTTTTTTTTCATTCATTCATTTTTTAAATAATAGAGACAGGATCTTGCTATGTTCCCCAGGCTGGTTTTGAACTCTGGGCTTAAGCAATCATCCTGCCTCAGTTTCCCAGAGTGCTAGGATTACAGGTGTGAGCCACCACACCCAGCGAGATCCTCTCTAATTCTTTGTGTTGCACTGGTTTATCCGTTTTCAAATGTTTAGGTGGTATTGAGTTGGGGCTTCAGAAACTGAAGAGAGGATAAACATTTGTCTTCAATTTTCCATCATATCTGGACATCCGTAATAAGCTTTAAAAACAAACATTTTCATATATCCCTAGTTTGTATTCTAGTCATATTTGCTCTATAAAATACCTTTCTGTTTATTTAAAACTTCTTAGCAATGATTGTATGCTCTACAAGGAGCTCATTAAAATGATCTATTTTTATTGCTTCTATCCATTGTAATATACCATGTTTTTATTGTTTCAGATTCAACAAAACTTTAGAGGCGAGATAATTCTTTTCCTTTTTTGGCTTCTAGGTATTAGAATTTGTGGAAATCTCAGAGAATTTTATAGAGTAGTATTGTATAATACAGTCTCAGCTGTCAGCCACATGTGGCTATTTAACTTAATTGAAATAAATTCAGTTCCTTAATCATACTGGTCACATGTCATGTGTTCAGTAACCACATACAGCTAGTGGCTACCATTTCACACAGTGAAGGTTTCCATCATTGCCAGGTTCTACTAAACAGTACTGTTTTAAAAAGTAGAAAGTAGGACACCATTCTGTAGTGTCTGCAAGATTGGCTAGTTTCTTAAGCCTCAGTCTTTTTCAGGAGTTTCTTAGTCTAGTGAGTGTATAGGGCTTTGTTGAACAGATAATGACGTAAAAAGAAAGTAATTAACATCTTGAAAGTATGCTTTGAAGCCTGCAGGAGAAAGTACAATTCACAGAACTTGGTATTATCTAAATTAGTCCAAGAGACAACCAAGAAGTCACTATACTAATTGTGTGATAATCTTTTCTTGTGTTGATTCAAGGAAACACACCATAGAAGGTTGAGAGAGTCATAAAATATAGCATGAATGTATAGTGCTCTCACCGTCCTTAATGTTAGTAGAGTCTTAGAATTGGCAACAAAACGATGCAGATAAACTATCGTTTTGAGTGGGTAGATGGATAAGCTGTTACCTCATTTAGAATATTTTCCTTTTGTATATGAAATTGATTATTTGCAGTGTATTTAGGTACAGCATACCCCTTAGAAATGTGGGGCTGAAAGGGGCTTTAGAAATTATCATCATATCCTTTCATTTTACAGATATGGGGAACAAATTCTTAAAGTAGGAAAATTATTTACTCTAGGGCACATAGTCACTGGTGGGGAGAGCCAACACCAGAACCAGCATATTTCGAGAACATTTCCGGTGTTACTGTGTTGTTGACAAGGAAGGAAGGACTTGGTTCATTGTCTTTTCTCAAAAGCTTTAATAATCTAGGTGTGAGGCCCAAGCAGGCAACATAAAATTATTTTAAGAGTATGTAACTCGGGGGCGGGCGCAGTGGCTTGTGCCTGTAATCCCACTGCTTTGGGAGGCCAAGGTGGGCGAGTCATGACATCAAGAGATTGAGACCATCCTGGCCAACATGGTGAAACCTCATCTCTACTAAAAAAATGCAAAAATTAGCTGGATGTGGTGGTGCACACCTGTAGTCCCAGCTACTCAGGAGGCTGAGGCAGGAGAATCACTTGAACCCAGAAGGCAGAGGCAGTGAGCCAAGATCGTGCCACTGCACTCTAGCCTGGCAACAGAGCAAGACTCTTGTCTCAAAAAAAAAAAAGAGTATGTAACTCTGGGAGCTGTAAATTTCATAATGTGTCTTCCTCTTTTTAGAACAACAATTTGTAATCTTTACACAATGCCACGAATTGGAGAACCTGTCTGGCTTACAATGATGTCGGGGACTCCAGAAAAGAACCACCTTTGTCATCGTTTCATGAAGGAGTTCACTTTTCTAATGGAAAATGCTTCCAAAAATCAGTATGAATTTATTTATTTATTTGTTTGTTTATTATACTAGCCATCTAGATTGTAATCAAACTCAATTACATATGTGGAAGAACCATCCATTATCTTTGGGATTATTTTATTTATTAATCAAGATTAATAATCAGAATTCTAAAAGATAATTAATGATAGGGTATGGAAGAGTATCACAGAATCTTATGAAAATGTCTGCAATTATGTAATCAAAATTCCTGACATATTATAGAATTCTCTGAGGCTTTCCGTATTTTGTGAGTTGTATGCATTTATAGTTTTATTTCATAGAAAAGAGGTAGAAAGCATGTAAGGAAATGCTGGGATTCTAATGATGCATTTTTGATGTGATGTTTTATCATATTGTTTTCTTTTAACTGTTCATCAAGTCTTTGGAATCCAGAGACAGAGTTTCCTTAATACTTTGCTTCATTCTCCCATTCAGTGATTTAGAAATGTAAGGACCTGCTAGTTGATTCAGTAATGAATTGTGTGATTAAACACTGAAAAGAATCCATAATTTTTGAAGTAAAATGTCATTTCTGTTTTGTACTGTGATCTGCAATAGCTCTTATGAATGTTACCTTTATTTCAAGTAGTTTTTAACTCCTTCTCAACCAGAAACTATTAACTTTCATTTTAATCCTAGTGTTACATACTCATCCTTTCTCCTCTCCTTTTTTTGGTGCCATTTGGCCACATGAGCATATATACTCTCCTTGCTTACTTTGTCACTACATTTTACCTAAGGATTCATGAAGGCAGATTGGAATCTGATTGGATGTATTTTGTTTTCAGATTCTTGCCAGCTCTCATTACTGCAGTTCTGACCAATCATCTTGCCTGGGTTCCAACAGTCATGCCAAATGGACAACCACCTATAAAAATATTTTTAGAAAAGCATTCCTCTCAGAGTGTGGACATGTTGGCAAAGACTCATCCATATAACCCACTTTGGGCACAACTGGGTATGTAATCTGAAAACCGTTATACTGTATATTAGACTTTTTTTGTAGCTATCTGTAATTATTTTATACCAAACCCAAAAATAAATAAAATGTTATCTTTTACCTCCTGCATTCTAAAGCCTCTCTGCTTTGCTTGTCCTTTCATGCCTGCCAAATTGTCCTATCCTCATCTTAGACCTGAAATCATTCCTTATAAATGGAAAACTGCAGATATAGAGCAAGAGGAGCAGGCTGATAGCTGGTTTACTAGTAACTTCAGATCTTCAGGGTGATTTGTGATTTTGTACTTTATGTTAGGTATTTCGCAAGAAAGAATTTATCAACAAAGTCGACTGTGATACCTAAAATCAGTCTGGTTAGGAGGGAAGCAGTTCACTGAGGTTTCTGTGGATCCAGTTTTGTTCACTTGCTGAGTCATTTTGGAAAATGTTTCCCTTAGTGTTACGTACCACTAAACAGGTGGGGAACAGAGGGGAGAGTGAATGGTTGATAAGTTCATAGGCGATAGCAAGGCAGTGTAGCAGGGTGCTAAAGACACAGGCTATGGAGTCAAGCACACCACATTTGAATCACAGTTTCCTTATTTATAAAGTAAGAATAATAATAGATGATACATATGTTAAAAGTTATAAAAATTAAATGAGGTAATACATGTAAAATGATTAGGACAGTATCTGGTAAACATTGCTGCTGATTACTTCTGCTCTTACTCTATTTGCTGTTAGATGATGAGGGAGGAGTAAGATAAGAACATTTTAGTGACTGCGTAGTAACTTTCCTTAGGTTGCTTTGGTAATTGAGCTTGCCAGCTGGATTATCATACGACTTATCAATTCATATAACCAATCTCCATCCCTACTGGCTTTCTCCCTTGCTCCTACCCCACTCCCTTCCATTTTATTGAGTTACAGTTGGCATACAGTAAATGCATTTTTTAAATGGGGTCTCAGTCTTTCCCCCAGGCTGGAGTGTAGTGGCACAGTCATGGCTGACTGCAGCCTCAATCTCCCGGGCATCAGATGATCCCTCTACCTTAGTCACCCAAGTAGCTGGGACTACAAGCGTGTACCACCACACCAGGCTAGTTTTTGTATTTTTTTGTAGAGTTGGAGTTTTGCCATGTTGCCCAGACTGGTCTCAAATTCCTAGACTTAAGTGATCTGCTCACCTTGGCCTCCCAAAGTGTTGGGATTACAGGCATGAGCCACCACACCTGGCTCAACGTATATTGAAGTACATAATTTGGGCTGGGTGCGGTGGCTCATGCCTGTAATCCTAGCACTTTGGGAGGCTGAGGCGGGTGGATCACTTGAGGTCAGGAGTTCAAAACCAGCCTGGCCAACATGGTGAAGCCCTGCCTCTACTAAAAATACAAAAGGCAATTAGCCGAGCATGGTGGTGGGCACCTGTAATCTCAGTTACTCAGGAGGCTGAGGCAGGAAAATCACTTGAACCCAGAGGCAGAGGTTGCAGTGAGCCGAGATCTTGACACTGCCTGGGCGACAGAGCAAGAATGTGTCTCAAAATAAATAAATAATATAAAATACACAGTTTTATAAGTTTTGGGGTCTCTGTGTGTGTGTGTGTGTGTGTGTGTGTGTGTATATGTGTGGATATGCCTCTGAAACCATCACCACAATCAAAATGGTAATCATATTACATCACTTCCAAAAGTTTCCTTCTACCTTTTTTGTAACCTCTTCCTCCTCCACCTTCTCCCTCTCCCCAACTTCCCTGTTTGTCTTCCGCCATCCCTAGGCAGCCACTGGCCTACTTTCTGTCAAGGTAGATTAGTTGCATTTTCTAGAGTTGTATACAAATGGAATCGTACAGTATATACTTTGACTTCTTTCATTCAATATAATTCAAATTCACCTATTTTGTATGTATTAATAGTTCATTCTTTTTTAATGCTGAGTAGTATTCCATTGCATGTACCTAGTTATTTATGTATTTATTTATTTATTTAGAGTTGGAGTTTTCGCTCTTGTTGTCCAGGCTAGAGTGTAATGGCGCGATCTTGGCTCACTGCAACCTTCACCTCCCTGTTTTGAGCAATTCTCCTGCCCTGGCCTTCCAAGTAGCTGGGATTATAGGCATGCCCCACTACACCTGGCTAATTTTTGTATTTTTGGTAGAGATGAGGTTTCTCCATGTTAGTCAGACTGGTCTCGAACTTCCGACCTCAAGTGATCCGCCCGCGTCAGCCTCCCAAAGTGCTGAGGTTATAGGTGTGAGCCATCACACTTGGCCTGCATGGACCTTTTTAAAATCAGATTATTAGTAGTATTTTTTAAATTGGGACATTTAAGTCCTTTTTAAATTCTACAGTCATTTGTTGACTGCCTAAGGCTCTGTGCAAAAAGCACAGAGGATATAAAGATGAATAATTTGGAAATTATCCTCAAGAAGTCAATGGTCTGAGACTGTAGGTAATATATATGCAGGCAACAACGATAATTCAAGGGGGAACTATAAGAGAAATGAAAAGTTTAGTGGGAGTGCAGTAAGGGAGCCTACTTTTGCCTAAGTGAGGATGCTTAGGTGGGAAGCTATAGACTGGCAGAGATACTAAGGAAAGGGACAGGACATCACATGAGTAAAGAGTCGAGGTGTTAAAAGTGCAGAGCATATTCAGTGGTCCAGTTTAGCTGGGGCTTTGCATGAATAAAGATTATTTCTTTTTCTGACTGCCAAAAAGGAGGATGAGTATAAGAAGATAAAGCTGGAAAAGTAGACTGGGAATCATGAAGGACTCACTTGCCACAGCAAAGCAATTTCAACTTGGTAATTCGTAGGAATTGTGGGAGTAGTTTAGAACAGTGGCATGGTGATATTTGAGCCAAGTGTTAGCCAGAGGAGAAAATTTATCATGATAGTATCTATAGCATATATTTATTTGAGACCTATTTATATTTGTTCCTTTAAAAAGTGCAAGAGTTTTGTAAAGTAAAAATAGAGGTTTTTAAATGTGTATACTGAAAAGTTGCAAAAATTGAATTAAGTTGAAATTAATGGCTTTGTAGTCTCCTTTTTTTCCCCCCTTTCTTGAGATGGGGTCTCACTCTATCGCCCAGGCTGGAGTGCAGTGGTGCGATCATGGCTCACTGCAGCCTCAACTTCCTGGGCTCAAGTGATTCTTCCACCTCAGCCTCTCAGGTAGCTGGAATTTCATGCATGCGCCACCATGCCCATCTAGTTCTTTGTATTTTTTTGTAGAGACAGGGTTTTGCCATGTTGCCCAGGCTGGTCTTGAACTCCTGAGCTCAAGTGATCATCCTGCTTCCACCCCACAAAATGCTGGGATTATATGCATGAGTCACCATGCCCAGCCCTATCCTCCATTGTTTTGGCACTGAAATTACTGGTTTAATTTGAATGATAGCATAAATACAGAAATGATATTGATACTTTATAGTCCTGTCCCCCTCACCTCCCCTGCTTTTAACATAATGGCTGGTCATATTTAGAATGGATTCAAAAGTGAAAATGAACTGCATGGCTAAACTTGTTGCCCTTTCTTTTCCTTTTAGTAAATACGAGTCTCTCTCTTCCTGCCCTTTCTGGCCTATCCTGAGTACCCAACCCTTTAGGGAATGGAAGGGTAAAATAGGCTTATGCAAACATGGGAGCTGGTGGGGTAGGGTACTGGCTAAGGGAACAACAGTTAAAGTGTAGAGATATGACATTTAAAAAAAATTTTTTTTGAGATGGAGTCTTGCTGTTGTCGAGTACAGTGGTGCGATATTGGCTCACTGCACCCTCTGCTTCCCAGGTTTAAGCAGTTCTCCTGCCTCAGCTTCCCAAGTAGCTGGGACTACAGGCGCCCGCCACTGCGCTTGGCTGATTTTTGTATGTTTAGCAGAGACAGGGTTTTACCATGTTGGCCAGGCTGGTCTTGAACTCCTGACCTCAAGTGATCCACCCCTCTCAGCCTCCCAGAATGCTGGGATTACAGACATGCAATCCGTGCCCAGCCCCAGAGATATGATTTAAATCAGGAATGATTAAGTGTATGGTGTGACTACTCTAGCTTTGCTCCATTTTACTGCTACTCCTTTCTTCTCCTTGCAAGCCAGTAGATATTGTGCTTTGTCTTTTTTTGAATGGACACAGCTACAGAATCCTTGTGTACATAGTACTTCAGGCAGTACTTCTCTAACCAGGTAAAAATGCTCTGCATGGAGCCTGGCTTAGAGAATATTCTTGGGATATGTGAGTTTCAGAACTATTTGCTTAAGGTTTCTGAACCATAGCCTTTGTTTAAGGAGGAAACCAGAAAACCCTTAAATTCACCTTTCTCTCTGGTTAAGATTATTCATCTCATCTTCCCCACCTTGAATAGTCACTCATCTGTTAAAGAACTAAGAGTAACGGCAGGCATGGTGGCTCATGCCTGTAATGCCAGCACTTTGGGAGGCCAAAGCCAGAGGATCGCTTGAGCCCAGGAGCTCAAGACCAGCCTGGGAAACATGGCAAAACTTTGTCTCTACCAAAAAAATACGAAAAAGTAGCCGGGTATGGTGGCATGCACCTATAGTCCCAGCTACTCAGGAGGCTGAGGTAGGAGGATCACCTGAGCCTAGGAGGCCAAGGCTACACTGAGCCATGATTGTACCATTGCACTGCAGCCAGGAGGACAGCATGAGACCCTGTCTCCAAAAAGAAAAGAGCAAGAGTAAAACCTAAACTACTATTTGTATAGTAAGAGTAGGTTTCTGATCATTAAAAACAGCCTACTTAGCTGGGTTAGTAAAGGATGTGCTTAATAACTGAGTTTTTTTCATTACAGGAGACTTATACGGCGCTATTGGCTCTCCTGTACGGTTAGCAAGGACGGTGGTGGTTGGCAAACGACAAGACATGGTCCAGAGGCTACTTTATTTTCTTACTTATTTTATAAGATGCTCTGAACTTCAAGAAACACATCTTTTAGAAAATGGAGAGGATGAAGCCATTGTTATGCCAGGCACAGTTATTACTACTACTTTAGAGAAAGGTGAAATAGAAGAATCGGAGTATGTCCTTGTTACAATGCATAGAAACAAAAGCAGTTTGCTCTTTAAAGAGTCAGAAGAAATAAGAACTCCTAATTGTAACTGTAAATATTGCAGTCGTCCACTCCTTGGGCAAAATGTAGAGAACATTTCTCAACAAGAGAGAGAAGATATTCAAAACAGCTCTAAGGAGCTCTTAGGAATTTCAGATGAGTGCCGGATGATTTCTCCTTCTGACTGCCAAGAAGAAAATGCTGTTGATGTTAAACAGTACAGAGATAAATTAAGAACTTGCCTTGACACCAAGTTAGAGACAATTGTTTGCACAGGATCTGTTCCAGTAGACAAATGTTCATTGTCAGAGTCAGGCTTAGAGCCAACAGAGGAAATATGGCAGAGTGAGAAGTTGCTGGATTCAGATAGTCATACAAGCAAAGCAATGAGATCCACAGGAATGGTTGTGGAAAAAAAACCTCCAGATAAGATTGTGTCTGCTTCATTTTCTTGTGAGGCTGCCCACACAAAGGTTACTTTCCTGATTGGGGATTCTATGTCACCTGATTCAGATACTGAGCTTCGAAGTCAGGCAGTGGTGGATCAGATTACCAGGCATCACCCCAAACCATTGAAGGAAGAAAGAGAGGCTATTGATCAGCATCAAGAAACTAAACAAACAACTAAGGACCAATCTGGAGAGTCTGATATACAGAACATGGTTTCTGAAGAGCCCTGTGAACTTCCCTGTTGGAATCATTCAGACCCAGAAAGCATGAGCTTATTTGATGAATATTTTAATGATGATTCAATTGAAACTAGGACTATTGATGATGTTCCAATTAAAACAAGTACAGATAGTAAAGACCATTGCTGTATGTTAGAGTTTTCAAAAATATTGTGTACAAAAAATAACAAACAGAATAATGAATTTTGTAAATGTCTACAAACAGTTCCCCAAGATTCATGTAAAACCTGCTTCCCTCAGCAGGACCAAAGAGATACACTCTCCATTCTTGTCCCCCATGGGGATAAAGAGAGTTCAGATAAAAAAAATGCTGTAGGAACTGAATGGGACATTCCAAGAAATGAAAGTTCAGATAGTGCCCTTGGGGATAGTGAAAGTGAAGACACAGGTCATGATATGACTAGACAAGTTAGCAGTTATTATGGAGGAGAGCAAGAAGATTGGGCAGAAGAGGATGAAATACCTTTTCCTGGGTAAGTAGGAAGTTTTCACCTATAATGGGCCCTATATAAATATGTACTGTTCTTTTGTTTAGTTATTCTCTGAAGGTTGGTATAAAAGAAGAGATCATTGTCCTAGATAGATCTCTCTTATTTTCATATTCTCTTAACTCATAAAAAGGATTAAAGCCTAAGCTCCAGAAACACCTCAGAAAGGTTTTATGAAGACCTCAGAGAAAAGTTAAAGGATCTGGTTAAGTATAAGATTTCTTACTGCTTAGACGGTTTCAAGCCATTTACGAGTGAATTATGCCCCCCAAAAGGACATATGCTGAGCCTGGCAGTTAGGGAGCACTAATCCCTGAGATGTTAGAATGGCTGTTAGAAATATATTTGGCCAAGACTAAGAAGAAAACAGAGAATGTATATTTTCGGTCTAGTATATAAGAAGACTCATGCTTGAGAAATGTTACATGCCCACCTTTGGACTTGTGAAGTATTTAATTACTTTGTTTTAGATGATGGTTTTAATGATCTGATTGTATTAAGAATGTATTACAAACATAGGGGACAGCTCTCTTAAAGTCTGTTACAAAAGATTAATTCTCACTTCATTACTGAGTTGCTCCTCAGACCTTCTCCTCTTGATCAGAAGTGTTTTATTTCCTGAGAGAGCACTTGAGCCAGTTTTTAAATAAGGATGATTTTACTATTATTACCAGTTTACTCTTGATTTTTACCATTACCATTATATAAGGTTGATTTTACTCTTTATATTAATACAGACTAGTTTAAAATATGGACTAGTAGAGTTCACAATCCTTTTTTTAACAGTTAAATATATTTATTATTAATTAGATATCTTTCGGGGGCATTTTTCTCCCAGGTCAAAGTTAATTGAAGTGAGTGCTGTTCAGCCCAACATTGCCAATTTTGGGAGGTCCTTGCTCGGTGGCTACTGCTCATCTTATGTGCCTGACTTTGTTCTTCAAGGAATTGGGAGTGATGAGAGGTTCCGTCAGTGTCTGATGTCAGATTTGTCTCATGCTGTGCAGGTGAGTGACTTTCGCTGTTCTTGAGTTTATTTAGAACAAACTCTGTTAACCAGCAGAACCCAAAATTGCCTTATATTTTTGGTCATACTTTTACAACACAATCCTTGTTCTCTGATTGCATTGCTTTATATTCAGTGCCCATTATCTTTCTGTCACTGTGAAAGCAAATAAAGTTCCAGAAATTTATCCACATGGATATCAGAAATACAGAAAATACTTTATGTATTCATGGATGTCCATCAACTAGGTTATTTACAGTATCAAAAATTTACAAGTGGTTAAGTTTGAATGGAATTATTTTCTTAATTTCCCTTTCAGATTGTTCATTGCTTACATATAGAAGTGGGATTGGCTTTCGTGTATTGATCTTATATCCTGTGGCGGCCTTTCTGAACTCATATTAGTCTATTCATTTTTTTTTTTTTTTTATAGATTCCCTAAGGTTTCCTACACACAGGCTCATGTTATCAGTGAACAGATAGTTTTAAATCTTTCTTAACAATCTGGATGCCTTCGTCCCCCCTGCCCCCCAACATTTTTTTTTTGATTCATTGTACTGGCTAGAACTTTCAGTAGAATGTTGCATGGAAATGGTGATCATGGACATCATTGCCTTATTCATGATCTTAGGAGAAGACGTTGCATCTTTCATGATTAAGTGTCATGTTAGCTGTACGGTTCTTGTGATGCCCTTTATTAGATGGCTGAACCCTATTTATTTATTTATTTATTTATTTATTTATTTATTTTTGAGATGGTATTTCACTCTTGTTGTGCAGGCTGGAGTGCAATGGCGCAATCTCAGCTCACCGCAACCTCTGTCTCCTGGATTCAAGTGATTCTCCTGCCTCAGCCTGCCAAGTAGCTGGGATTACAGGCATGTGCCATGTGCCACCACACCCGGCTAATTTTGTATTGTTTTGTATTTTTAGTAGAGACAGAGTTTCTCCGTGTTGGTCAGGCTGGTCTTAAACTTCCGATCTCAGGTGATCCTTCTGCCTTGGCCTCCCAAAGTGTTGGGATTACAGGTGTCAGCCCCCGTGCCCAGCCCTCTTTTTATTTTTATTTTTTTTTAACTCAATGCTTCTTTTAGAGACAGGCAGTTCCCTTTTATTCCTAGCTTTTACACTGGGGTGGGAGAGGGGGTTCCATCCTTTATTCATGAGTGAATGTGGGATTTTGGTCATATGCTTTTTCGGCATGTCTATTGAGATGGTATTATCATATGGTTTTTCATCTTCAAACTATTAATGTCATGGATTTCATTGATTGATTTTTAGATGTGAAGCCAACCATTGTATTCCTGGGAAGCAATCCCACTCTGTCATGGTATATAATTTTTTTAATATGGATTTGATTTACTAATATTTTGGTGTGGATATTGCAGTCTATATTTGTGAGAAATGTTGCTCTTTAGTTTTCTTATGATGTCTTTGTCTAGCTTTGATATCAGGGTAACACTGGCCTTATAGAGTGAGTTGGGAATTATGTCCGTCTCTATTTTCTGGAAGAGTTTCTAGAAGATTAGTACTATTTTTATTCTCTGAATGTTCAGTAGAATTCACTAGTAAAACCATCTGCATCCAGGCTTTTAAAAATAAGAATATTTTAAATTGCTGATTTAATTTCTTCACCTTTTATACATTTAGATTTTCTATTTCTTCCTGAGTCAATTTTGGTAATTTTTGTCTTTTAGAAATTTATTAGTTTCATTTAAGTGGTCTAATTTATTGAAATAAAGTTGTTTATAGTATAAACTTATAATCCTTTTAATTTCTTTAAGGTTGCTAGTAACGTCCCCTCTTCTATTTCTGAATTTTATAATTGTGTGTGTGTGTGTGTGTGTTTCAAAAGGTGAGGGCTTTGCCAAAAAGAAGTTCATTCGTGGTTTAACTTAAATTGTATATATATTTTTTGCCCATATGCATCAAGGATTAACAAGCTATGCACAGTGGGCCAAAGAGTCCTGCTTTTTATAGATAAAGTTTTATTAGAACACAACCACAGTCATTCATTTATATACACTCTGGCTATGTTCATGCCTAACAGCAGAGTTGAGTCATTGAGACAGAGACCTTTCAGCCCCCAGACTATAAAATATTTTCTGTTGGTTTTTTTCTTCTTCTTCTAATTTTTTTTTTTTCCTTGAGACAGAGTCTCGCTCTGTCACCCAGGCCGGAATGCAGTGGCACAACCTCAGCTCACTGCAACCTCCGCCTCCTGGGCTCAAATGATTCTCCTGCCTCAACCCCCCAAATAGTTGGGATTATAGGTGTGTGTCACCACGCCTAATTTTTTGTATTTTTAGTAGAGATGGAGTTTCACTGTGTTAGCCAGGATCGTCTCCTGACTTCATGATCTGCCCTCATTGGCCTCCCAAAGTGCTGGGATCACAGGCAGGAGCCACCACACCTGCCCTCTTTGTTTTTTCTTCTTGAGACAGAGTCTTGCTCTGTCACCCAGGCTGGATGGAGTGCAGTGGCTCAAGCTAGGCTCACTGTAACTTCTGCCTCCTAGGTTTAAGCAATTCTCCTGCCTCCGCCTCCACCTCCTGAACAGCTGGGATTACAGGCACCCACCACCACACCTGGCTAATTTTTGTATTTTTAGTAGAGACGGGGTTTCAGCATATTGGCCAGGCTGGTCTCAAACTCCTGACCTCGGGTGATCCACCGCCTCGGGCTCCCAAAGTGCTGAGATTACAGGCGTGAGACTCCGCCCAGCTGAATCTGACGAATTTTGATCTGTTGTGTTTTTAGTTTCATTCATTTCAAAATGTTGTTAAATTTTACTTGTAATTTCTTTGACTTATGAGTTATTTGGAAGTATGCTATTTAATTTACAAATATTTATGGAATTCTTAAAAATTGTTTTGTTGTTTCTAATTTAATTCTATTATGGTAGGAAAACGCATTGTTCACCCCTTTTAAATTTATTGAGACTTGTTTTATGGCACTTGAAAAAAATATATATTCTGCTCTTGTTGAGATATTCTGTAACTATCAGGTCAAGTTAGATAGCCTTTATATAATAGTCTTATCTAAGTATTTTATGTCCTTGCTGATTTTTGGTTTAGTTCTGCCATCAATTACTGAGAGTGAAATATTGAAGTCTCCAACTGTTGTTTTGTTGGATTTTCTGTTTCTCCCCTCAGTTGTATGTATCAGTTTAATATTTTGCTTTAATAACAAAATCTGGCCACCTCTCAATTTAAAAGGTTAAAAAAGAAATGGAGAGGCCAGACATGGTGACTCAGGCCTATAATCCCAGCACTTTGGGAGGCTGAGGTGGGTGGATTACTTGAAGTCAGGAGTTTGTGAGCAGCCTGACCAACTTGTTGAAACACTACCTCTACAAAAATACACAAATTATCTGGGCATGGTGGCGTGTGCCTGTAATCCTAGCTGCTGGGGAGGCTGAGGCATGAGAATTGCTTGAATCTGGGAGTTAGAGGTTGCAGTGAGCCGAGATCATGCCACTGCACTCCAGCATGGGCAACAGAGCAAGACTCTCATCTCAAAAAAAAAAAAAAAAAAGAAAAGCAATGAAGAAAGCCAAGTGGGAAATTATGGATGAGAAAATGTGGCTCAGTGAGCAACAGTCAGTCAGTTGTTAGCCAATAAGGTTTAACCTGTGTTTGTAGAAAGTTAGCTAAGTTGTGAAGTTTGGTGTTTTATTAGATAGTAGAGGAATTATGGCAAATCTAGACATTAAGTTTGTGTAAAAAAACTTATCAGAACTTATGATCTTCATATTTAAAGGCTAGTTTTCTCAGCTTTTGAATACCAATCAAATAAATATTTCCTGACCTACTATGTTCTGAATATAGTGCCAATACTCCAAGGGATATATGTCTGAAAAAGACAAAGTTCCTGACTTCAAGTTTTTTACTTAGCAACAGAGAAAATAGGCCAAGTGTATGAATAAATGTAGTACAAAACATAACAAATGGAGTGCCTGAGAAAGGTACTTGAATGTATTATTGCTTCAAAGGACAGAATTTTTATTATTTGGTGGTATGGATGCCCTTCAGGGTAAAGGAACCATTTCTAGTTTTTCCAATGATTCCCTCCCAGTGCCTAACCTAGTGCCTACTATTTGTTGAATTACTTGGTTAAGGAATTGTACGTGAGTTCTTCTAATGGCACTCTGTGTACTCTTGTCTTTATGTCTCATCCTAGTTGCTCAGTCTCTTTTCTTCTTTCATCTGTACCATCGTCACCAAACTAGTGTCTTTTGACTTTTACTCTGTGAAAGCTTGGTGTTGGAAAGGCTTGCTGCCTCCTACTGAAGATAAAGATAACATTTTGATTTTAAGGGTTTCTACCTGCTAATTATTATAGGATGAATAATAATAGCATTTAGTATTTATTGTTGCCTTACTGTGTCCCAGGCACTTTAATGTACTATTTCACTTAATCTAATAATAATCCTTTGAGGTACTTTTTATTGTTATCTCTGTGTTTCAGATATGGCTCAGAGAAGTTTTTAAGTTACATAGATAGGGAAAGGCGAAACTAGAATTCAATTCTTACCCGCCTGTTCTTAAGCTATCTATGTTCTTAAGCTACTATGCCATACTGTTACTAAAACAGATGAACAAAGAGTAATACAGACAGCAAAACCACCATTACAAAGTTTATAAGACTTTTATATTAGTGGTCCCAGGTCTGTTGCTCTTGGATTCTTTCCAAGAGTAAAAGAATGAACTATTTGTCTTTCCCCCTCTCTTTTAGTAATTGGGTTTCTAGTCTTTCCCTCTCATATCATTTAGTCATGTAAGTATATTATCAAAGCACTGTTATAGAAAAATTTGACAGAAAGGAAAATAAAGAACTTCAATCTTAGCACTAACAGGTTGTTAAATTTTTTTATCAATTATTTTAAAGCATGTATAGGATTTCTTTTTTTCTTTCTTTTTTTTTTTTTTTTGAGACGGAGTTTCACTCTGTCGCCAGGCTAGAGTGCAGTGGCATGATCTCAGCTCACTACAACCTCCAGTTCCCTGGTTCAGACTATTCTCTTGCCTCAGCCTACCAAGTAGCTGGGATTACAGGCACCTGCCACCACGCCCAGCTAATTTTAGTATTTTTAGTAAAGAAGGGGTTTCACCATATTGTCCAGGATAATCTCAGTCTCCTGCCCTCGTGAATCTCCTGACCTCCTGATCCGCCTGCCTCAGTGTCCCAAAATGGTGGGATTACAGATGTGAGCCACTGCACCCAGCCAGGATTTCTAAAAACATGACTTTAATCCTTGCATACTTATAATTTATCATATTTATGATGAAAATTATTTTTTATGTGACTACATGGAAAAACATGTAGGAACCTTTTAATATATAAATAATGGAAGTGATACTTTTTAAAAAAGATAAAATCCTATTTTTCTGAATTATAAGAGGGGAGTTTTTTTTCTCCCCGATTTCTAAGAAAGTAGCATTTTTCTTACTGAATCAGTATATATTTATTCTATAAAATGTTGAAATGTGAAGAAACTCAAACACAAATTTTCCCAACTCTATTATTAGCTATTCAAAAATTTCTCCAGGCATTAGGTAGCATTGTGCCTTCTCATAAAACCCAGAATTGACCACTTACTAACTGTATATCATAAGACAGAATATTTACTCTAGGAAAGCCTCAGTTTCTTTGGCTATAATGAAAGTAATACTGATGTTTATATACCATACTTATACTGTGTGGTTACATTAGTCACACTGTGCTTTGCATCTTCTTGTTATGATTATTATTCTGTATGTATGTGTGTTTATATATCATGTATGTATGAGAAGCCTCATATATAAAAGATATGCTTGTGTATATCTGTGCATCTATATGATATATATTTTTATATAGTTGAGTCCTTATATATAAAATATGTACATGTATATGTATTTACATATATACATATTTTTATACTCTATATGATTTTATGTTATCTGTTTTAAATTCTGCTTTTGTCACATAGGCACATAACAGTTAAGAATATTTCCCTATACTAACATAGTATATAAACATTGTTTTTCATGTGTGTGGATTATTGCATGGTTTTTGTGTAGTTGATGTTTCTTACCATTCTTCCGTTGCTTTTTTTTTTTTTTTTTTTGAGA
>CAUYLG010043583.1:0-33704 GCA_963573385.1 Cacajao melanocephalus
TGGTGGTTTCCAGGTTTATCCATGTCCCTGGAAAGGCCATGAACTCATCCTTTTTTATGGCTGCATGGTATTCCATGGTGTAAATATGAGCCACATTTTCTTTATCCAGTCTATCATTGATGGGCATTTGGGTTGGTTCCAGGTCTTTGCTATTGTACACAGGGCTGCAATGAACATACGTGTGCATGTATCTTTGTAGTAGAATGATTTACAGTTCTTTGGGTATATACCCAGTAATGGGATTGCTGGGTCAAATGGAATTTCTATTTCTAGGTCCTTGAGGAAGCACCACACTGTCTTCCACAATGGTTGAACTAATTTACACTCCCACCAACAGTGTAAAAGTGTTCCTGTTTCTCTACATCCTCTCCAGCATCTGTTGTCTCCAGATTTTTTAATGATCACCATTCTAACTGGCGTGAGATGGTATCTCACTATGGTTTTGATTTGCATTTCTCTAATGATCAGTGATGATGAACTTCTTTTTCATATGTTTCTTGGCTGCATAAATATCTTCTTTAGAAAAGTGTCTGTTCCTATCCTTCACCCACATTTTGATGGGTTTTTTTTTTCTTGTAAATGTGTTTAAATTCTTTGTAGATTCTGGATATTGGCCCTTTATCAGATGGGTAGGTTGCAAAAATTTTTTCCCATTCTGTTGGTTGCCAGTTCACTCTTTAGTTTAGTTAGATCCCATTTGTCTATTTTGGCTTTTGTTGCCATTGGTTTTGGTATTTTAGTCATAAAGTCCTTGCTTATGCCTATGTCCTGAATGGTATTGCTGAGGTTTGCTTCCAGGGTTTTATGGTTTTAGGTCTTATGTTTAAATATTTAATCCATTTTGTAGTTGATTTTTGTATAAAGTGTAAGAAAGGGATACAGTTTCAGCTTTCTGCATATGGCTGGCTAGCCAGTTTTCCCAACACCATTTATTAAATAGGAAATCCTTTCCCCATTGCTTGTTTTTGTCAGGTTTGTCAAAGATCAGATGGTTGTAGATGTGTGGCATTATTTCTGAGGTCTCCGTTGTGTTCCATCAGTCTACATCTCTGTTTTGGTACCAGTATCATGCTGTTTTGATTACTGTGGCCTTATAATATAGTCTGAAGTCAAGTAGCGTGATGCCTCCAGCTTTGTTTTTTGTTTGTTTGTTTGTTTGTTTCCTTAGGATCGTCTTGGCTATGAAAGCTCTTTTTTGTTCCATATGAAATTTAAGGTGTTTATTTTCCAATTCTGTGAAGAAAGTCAATGGCAGCTTGATGGGGATGGCATTGAATCTATAAATTACTTTGGGCAGTATGACCATTTTCATGATATTGATTCTTTCTAACCATGAGCATGGAATATTTTTCCATCTGTTTTTGTCCTCTCTTATTTTCTTGAGCAGTGGTTGGTAGTTCTCCTTGAAGAGGTCCTGTCTTTTATTAGTTGTATTCCTAGGTATTTTATTCTCTTTGTAGCAACTGTGAATGGGAGTTAACTCACAATGTGGCTCTCTGTTTGTCTGTAACTGGTGTATAGGAAAGCTTGTGAACTCTGAACATTGATGTATCCTGAGACCTTGCTGAAGTTGCTTATTAGCTTAAAGAGATTTTGGGCTGAAACGATGGGCTCTTCTAAATATACAATTATGTCACCTGCAAATAAAGACAATTTGACTTCCTCTTTTTCTAACTGAATACATTTGATTTCTTTTTCTTGCCTGATTGCTCTGGCTAGAACTTCCAATACCATATTGAATAGGAGTGGTGAAAGAGGGCATCCTTGTCTAGTCCTGGATTTCAAAGAGAATGCTTCCAGTTTTTGCCCATTCAGGATGCTATTGGCTGTGGGTTTGCCATAAATAGCTCTTATTATTTTAAGATACATTCCATCAATACCTAGTTTATTGAGAGTTTTTAGCATAAATGGCTGTTGAATTTTGTCAAAGGCCTTCTCTGCATCTATTGAGATAATCGTGGTTTTTGTCTTTGGTTCTGTTTATGTGATGGATTACATTTATTGATTTGCCAATGTTGAATCAGCCTTGCATCCCAGGGATGAAGCTGACTTGATGTTGATGGATAATCTTTTTGATGTGCTGTTGGGTTTGGTTTTCCAGTATTTTATTAAGGATTTCCACATTACATTTCATCATGGATATTGACCTGAAATTCCCTTTTTCAGTTGTGTCTTTGCTAGATTTTGGTATCAAGATGATGTTGGTCTCATAAAATGTGTTAGGGAAGATTCCCTCTTTTTCTATTGTTTCTATTGTTTGGAATAGTTTCAGAAGGAATGGTACCAACTCCTCTTTTTACCTCTTGTAGATTTTGGCTATGAACCCATCTGGTCCTGTACTCTTTTTGCTTGGTAGGCTATTAATTGCTGCCTCAATTTCAGATCTTGTTATTGGTCTATTCAGGGATTCAACTTCCTTCTGGTTTAGTCTTGGGAGGGTGTAAGTGTCCAGGAATTTATCAATTTCTTCAAAAATATTGTTGATACATACATATTTGCTTAACAAAGTGTTTATGATTCTCACATTGCCAATATTTACCAACATGATTTTATGACTGCATATTTCATCAGACAATAATAAATTTTACTGAGTGTTTCTAGGTACCAGATACTGTCCCAAAAGCTTATTGTATTATCATCTAATTTAATCCTCTTAATATTTTGAGATGGGTACTACTATTACCTATTTCATTATATAAATTACAAAATCAAGGTTCAAGCAATTAAATCCAGACCCAAAGATGTACAACTTACAAGTGAGAAGCTATGATTTGAGTTCAAGCAATGTGATTCTAGTGCCCTGTCTTCTTTTTTACTAGGCTATTCCACAATATTAGTTATTCATTTTATACCCTTTTGTTGGGTTCTTAGACTTTTGCCTCCTATGTTTGTACAGAAATCTTTGTATACATTCATGATTCTCCTATAGCAAAAAAGAAAGAAAAATCCATGACTTGAATTACTGCATCAAATTTTATAAATCTTTTCAAGGTTTTCAGTTGCATTTTACAAATCACCTTTGAAAATATTTGTAACAATTTATATTTTCATAAGCAATGCATTAGATTGCCCATTTAGAAAACCCTCACCAACTAAAATATTTGCACAATTTTTTGTGGCTTTTGTAGTTTTCTTTTGTCAATTACTGTCATTCTTTGCCTATTTTTAATTTGGTCTTTTTTCAGATTTTTAATATGCTTTTTATACATTGATGATAATAAGATCTTATTTTGTATCTTGGATGTGTTCTAACAATTTCAGTACTATTTTAATTAGCTATTGGTATTTGGAGGAAAGCCATGGATTTTGCATATTTTGCAACTGTTCTCTTTATTGTATGAGGCAAAGACATTGTGAAAATAGCATAAAATGAGAGTCAGTATAAAAGAACAGCTATGATAATGAGGTTAGGATTTATGGCAGTATTGTATGGATTTGTTTTAAAATTCAATATATAAAGTTAAAATTGGACATATAATATAAAATTAGATTTATGCAGAGTAACTTAAGAACTCAAAGTTCTGAGCAGACCTATAAGGAATCAGTTAGAGAATCTATTATTACAACTAAGGAAGAAAGGCAGAACAAAACTTGAAGCTTCAACAAAATTTGAAGTTGTGATTTAATGCTGAGTTATAAAAATGCAGGCTTAGGCTTTCACTGAGATAGGGGTCAGGGACTGGGGTGAATGAACTGGCAAGCTGAAGGGGCCAGGGACTTGATGATTAAGTTGAATCATCCCTTAATTAATCACACAATATCCAATCAGACAGCTGAGCAGTGGTAATAATAGCATTTATGTAGATTTTCCATATTAGAAAACTAAATGAAGAGGTGGTACAATCAGGTGACTTATTTATATAATGCAAAGTCTTTCAGACTGACAATCATGGAGTTCCCTGTTTTTTCAGACTCTGGTCTGTCTACCTTGATGGCAGAGTCTCAATCATAAAACTAACCTTAGAATTATTAATACTATCAGATTATATACCTATCATTGCATGATCCTACCACTACTTCCATCTTTTCAATTGCCGACTGCCTTGTGCTAATTAATCATTTCAGACCTCTGATTTTGTGTTATACTATTGAGAACACAGTTTTTAAAAATATTATTTACCTCTATGGAAAATACTTTGTGTGAATATCAGAATAATACAAATGATATCATAGACAAATTGACAGAGATTATAATTTCAGTTTGGTAAGCAATCAATAATAGACTTTGCCTTTATGGTTCTAATAATTGATTATGATTTTAAAGTAAACATCACTGCTTTGATGGATATAGGTCAAAGTTAGTAAGTGCCCCTTAAGTGGTCCCTTCCAAGCCAATTTACCTCAAAGTATGTTAATTTTTCTATCATAAAATAAATGTAATTGTAAAAATATGATTAATTTTAGAGTATTTGATGTATCAAATTTTTCTTTCCTGTCATCGTAAACGGAATCTTCATTCTCAAAAGCCTTTAGTTCTCTGAATGTTTAAGAGGATCAACTTAACAAGAAGAAGAATTTTCAAGCTGTTTTAAATTTCTACATTGCACTTTGCTATAAAATTCACTTACCCAAATTCTTAAAAATGTATAATAATGCCACATCATGTGGTCTTTTTGTTCAAACATTAAATGAAAATGTTTCATATTTTGTTTATTGCCGATAGAATGCCCTGAAGAGTGGAACAAAGATTATTTGAATTTTGCAGTATCCAGTGTAGTGAGTAATCTATAATTTAGCTTATACAAGTGGTACTGATTTACATAATTTAGTCACCCAGAGATTACTAAATTACCAAAGCCTGCAGAGTCTTATTAACGGAAGTATATACATTTTGATTTATTAGTTTTTTACCTTACAATAACATTTCCCAGTCGAATCAGAAATTATAATTCAAATTAGCATAGCCTGAGGATTTTACAGACTCTAAAAGAAATGTGTTATTTACTATCAACTCCATTGAGCTGTTCCAAATGATCACTTTATGCAAAGGAATACATGTGGTCACTATTTTGTAGATGAGACATAATTAGCCTTCATTTTTCATCAGTTATATTTTTACCTGTGCTCCTTGCAAAGCCCAGAAACTTCAGACTTGTTGAATTACTCTGACCCATCCCTCCAGGTGGATGAAAATGGGAAGCAGCTCTTTGCTACAAGAAATTAACCCAGCACCTGCTAACCTCTAAGGTCATATCTAAAGAGCTATTATGCTGTCATTTAAAATTATCTTTCTTATAATAAACCCATAATAACCCAAGCAGTCATTTTAATATCAAGAAATGTTGATATCTGATATAGGGCATATTTGCATTGCTGAAGAACGTCAGCACAAATTCTAAAATGATACTTTCAACTGCTATAGTTGCATTTAAATCATAGGCAATTGCATAGCTCATTTTCTCCTGTAATTTAAAGTTTCATTCCTAGTTTTATTTATAGGAAAAGATCTTAACAAGTATAGCTGAAGAAGAATTGAACAGTTACTTTATCTTTTGAACATCACAAGCATTTCTGCTTTAGTTGAATAAATATATTCCCTAGCCCCTTCTACTCTCCTCTTATCCTCACCACCACCAACTGTGGAAAATACACTTGTTTACATTATATTTTGGTTTTGAAAGCTTTGTAATATTATAAAATAAAGAAAAATGCCTGAACATAATAGAAACTTACAGTTAGCTCAGTGATAGAAAGACAATATTCCTCTATTTTTTGAGAAAATGTAAATTAGAAAGTGAGAGGTTACTGCAGCTGAAAAACCAAAGATAAATAGTTGGCCAGAGAGCCTACTCGAGAAGAAAACTAATGTATATTTGTGAGCATAACTCATGCTACACAAATCAGCAACTGAGAGCAGCATTGATGATTCAGAGCTGAGAATAAATTGTTATAAAACCTGCAAATGGGCTAAAAATGATAAATCATCCTGATTAAAGTACATCATTTGGGACCCTGAAATGTTTTTGTTCCTTCTGCAAATCTACTCTGTGCCACTATTTCTTAATAAACACTTTTCTTTCTGCAAAGTAATGCTAAAATAACTGTTCTAAACACCATTTTGATTCTGCCAAACAAATTACTTATCATTTTCCCCACATCACTTCTCAAATACTTCCTTTTACCTAACACATTGGCCTACACATAAGGACATAATATTAATATTTATTGAATTCAATGATGGAAAGAACATAGAGAGTCCTGTTCCTTAGAGCCAACAACAATATTAACTCATTCTACTTCTTTTATCTTAAATTATACTGTGCCTAAAACTGTCATCCACTGATGGGATCAGAATGGTTTATTCACTTATTGTATTAGTCTGTTCTCACACTGCTAGAAAGAAACACCCTAGACGAGGTAATTTATAAAGGAAAGAGGTTGAATTGACTCACAGTTCCAGGTCTAGGGAGACCTCAGGAAACTTACAATCGTGGCAAGAGGCAAAGAGGAAGCAAGGACCTTCTTCACATGGTAGCAGGAGAGAGAAAAGTGAGGCACAAAGAGGGAAGATCCCCACATACCACTATCAGATCTCATGAGAACTCACTCGCTATCCTGAGAATAGCATGGGAGAAACTGTCTCCTTGATCCAGTCACCTCCCACCAGATCTCTCCCTAGACACATGGGACTTAACAGGATGCAATTCAAGATGAGGTTTGGGTGGAGACACAGCCAAACCATATCACTTGTCAACAAGCAAAGGTTGTTCTTGTTTTGTCCCTTGCTTGATAACACAGTGTCATTTTGATTGCATAAAATCTATTCCTCAAAGTAAATTTTAAGCCTCACTTTCCTAATTAGCCTCCTTTAATTTCTCTTTCCCTCACTGTTTGTTTCCAATGCCTACATCTATAAGGCACAATTTTTAACCTAAATATTGATATAGGGTTGTAATGTCTGGTATTGTATACCATTCTGCTTGTGTATTCATCTATTTTCCAAATAAAATGTTAAACAATGTAAGGATCAATATAATGTCTTTAATTTCTCATGTGCATAAATATAACAGTGAGGTTTTGAAAAGTTTATTATCTACAACAAAATTTACATATAAATAGGAATATGGGATGAAACATATGGGATAAAAGATACCTGGTAGCTACGTTATAATCTTTTCAAAATTCTGTGTATTTTCTTATTTACAGTAGGCATCCATGACCACTTTCTTTTTGAAGAGAGGGATTCTTTCAAATTCACAAATAAAAATTATATATATATTTATCATGTACAGCATGATGTAAAATATGTATATATTATGACATGGCTAAAATGAGCTGATTAACATATGTATTACCACATATACTCATTTTCTGTGGTGAGAACACAGAATGTATTCTCTTATGATTTTCAAAAATACCATACATTATTAACTGTAGTCATGATATTGTATAATAGATTTCTTGAATTTATTTCTACTATCTAACTGAAATTTTATGTCTTTTGGCCAACATCTCCCCAAACACATTCCTTCTCCAGTCCCTTGTAACCACCATTTTACTCTCTGCTTCTCTGAGTTCAATATTTTGACTCTACATCTAATTAAGATCATATAGTATTTGCCTTTTGGTGTGTACCTTATTTCACTTAATGTAATGTTCTTCAGGTTCATCCATGCTGTCTCAGATGACATGATTTTCTTTTTTTAATGGCTGAATAGTATTCTAAGTCACAGTTTTCTGTCCATTCATCTATTAGGATAAATCAACTCTTAGGTTGATTCTCCAATAGCCAATATGTGGAAGTGTCGATTTCACATCTTGACTATTGTAAATAATGCTACAATCCCAGTGCAACATGCAACAATAAATGTGGGCATTACAAAGGGCAGTGGAGAAAGATTGGAATTAAATAATAGAGGGGTGCTCCTCAACCAACTGGCACATGTTATATTTGCATTTTTTAAGATTTTACACAATGCAGTGGGAAGGTGTTAGAATTTTGGATCATGAATCATTAATCACAGATCTTTGCAGTGTGCCTCATAAAAAAGCTAAAAATATTGCTCTCTTGAAATAAATAACATAATGCCTCAAAGAAAAAATGTATACATTGTGAACATTAAAGCAAGAACAAGAGTTCAGAGACTTTAAAATAATTCATGTTTGAAGAAATATAGACAATGTGACTATCATGACTAAAAGATTTTATTGGCAGAGGTGGTGATTAGAATAATTATATTTCACAGAGTTTGAAATAATTTATTTCTGGAGTATTGAAATTTGTTTCTCTTGTGTTGTTGTTTGCTCATTCATGCATGTTTTTGCTTAGTCATTATGTTTTTCAGGATGCATAAATTGCACTTAAACATAATTCAAGAACCTGCTTATATGAAAAGAATACGAGCTGCAGGATGAGCTGCATTCTTGCAAATAATAAAATTCTAAATTTAATCTCAAGTTTCCACAATTATCTTTGCAGAATAAAAGATTTTATGCAATAAAATTTCACAGTAAAAAATACTTATCCACATTTAGGTAAATAACTTTATATTTTAATTTAAAAGTAGGAAGGAAAACACATAAGTTCATTTATCTCATTCATTGAAAGCCATAAACATGTTTGACTCTTTCTTTTACTGCCCCTGAAAATCAAAATAACAAATAAATATATCAAAGTCAATCAGCTATTTAATTAAAAAGTAAAAGATAAATTTTCTCAGCCCAGGCCAGCATCAGCCTTCTATTAGTACTCTCAGATACCCTAGAAACCTGAGCAACTAACATGCAATCTCTTCAAATGATCCTTACCATCTCTCCACAAAGTGGGGAAATAAACTAACCATCTTCAACCGGGACTTGGTCCTGAACCACCTAAGACAAGCTAAAGCACCTGGAGGTGAGGTGACAGGACCAGACTCTGCCTTTCATCCATACACCAGCCTTCCAGAGACTCTGAGCTAGCCATCTCCCAAATCCTTGCCTAACTCATGGAGTCCAGGAGACAATAATAAAGTGGCTGTTGTGAACAGAGTTAAAACCTATATAAATTAATCCTGGTACTAGTGTTTGGATCCAAGTGCAAACTTCTTTTTTCAATGCATTTCAGCATCTTTCATGCTTCCATATTTACAGATTTTCAGAGCATTGCAAGTCACTGCTGGCAGATACCAAAACCTTCGACTACTGTGATCTCTACTCTGAGGTCTCCTCTGAGGACATCACCATACAATACCTATAGTATGTGGCGACCTGCCCAACCCCTTTCCCAGAGATATGGTGTTGAAAGAAATTCTAGTAAAGAATTTCATGTAAACTTGGTCATGGTGTGACTGCAGGACTAAACCACTGTTTCTCTCTCAGCCGTGTAGAAGGATTGAAAGAGAAAAGACATAGACTTACTAGACTGGTGCTGTTGTAACTGGATTGGTGGTAATTTTATATTAGGCAAAAACATGTCAACCTTCTCTCCTGGGATGCTTTTGTGAGTTCTTCTGAGATTCCCTTTGCAGGCTTTTACACTATACCAAATCATCCCCAGAAACATGTGAGTGAGTCACACTTCTACTGACTTCATACAACTCCCACTCTCATCTCAGCTTGGCTCCTATCCCCAGTAGTTTGCCTCCAGTCTTTTTTGCTAGAGTCCTCTCAGTTCTGCAGGCAATCCTTGAGATAGCTCTTGGCCGTCTTTGGTGTCCACCAAGGGAAATATCTAGCTCTTTATCCTATGAAGTATCAGAAGTGTCAGCTCCACATCATTCCACTCTCTCTCCTTCCTCTGACTCAATAGGCAGCTCTAGCCAGATTCTCTACACCTTACCTACAGACATGAAGCTGCCACACCAGGGGCACATTCTAACTTCTCTGCCACCATGATTCATGAAGACCAGGACTGTGTTAATCTTCTACACCGGTATTAGTCACTGACATTAGTCACTGACACGTAATGGGTATTAAATACATATTTGTTGAATGAATAAATGAATGAATTAGCTTTTACTTGCTTGACAGTAACTAAAAACCCCATATTCAGTGGAGTCTCTGGAGAATACTTCGGTAATTTTCATCAGAAATATTTTTTCAAATTTCTTTTCTTCAACCTAGATGTGCCAGTTTGAGGAATTCATCTTAAGAAAATAATTCAGTGAGGGCTCACTGATGTGTGTATAAGGATAAACAATATCTAAATCTAAGCAGAATGAAAATTATCTGTGTTCATTAATGGTCATTTGGTTAAATAAATTATTGTTAATTCAAACATAAGGAATATTATTCCACCATTAGAATTTTTTGTTTAGATACATGTTAAATGATATGGAAATCACAGTCTGAAATTTTAAAAAAATGATAACTTGCAAACGAATAAACTGTATCAAACTATTACCTGGAACACAAATTATCTAAGCTCAAATAAAATGTTTTAACACCATTTTAGGGCTTATGTTTCAAGCTAAGTGACAAGAACAGTAAACACAGGTCCATATGTTCTAAATACCACTAACTATTCCAGCACATAATCTAGTTTATAAATCTGACCAGTCCCTGTCAGACCATGATTACTAACTTCTGCTATAAAACAATCATAACTAGAGTTACTGAAATCCTATAAGCACCCTTTCCTCTTGAGACTTACTTAAATTCTGACAAAATGATGTCCCTTGCTTAGCATGTTTAATAAACCCAATTTTGTATGTATGTTTAATAGGTTTCTCTAGTGATCTTGGTAAGGAAATTCAACAGGTTTTGTGATATGTTTTTGTGATATTTAAAATGCAATATGTATAGTTTGATTATGTACTAGGGTTTTTAATCACTTCATTCCTCTACAAAATTATCTGTAATTTATAATTTTTATATGATAAAGATATAATGTTTGCTATAAAGAGGAAAAACACATAAAGTAATATCCATTGAAAAGAATTAAATTACATCTAATAACCACTGCCTGTGTAAAGGGAGACTTAGCCCACTTCTTTTTCTCCCTTCTTCCCACTCTAGTTCTTATTTTCTCTTTTAAATCTGTTGTGCTTTTATGTCCAGATTATCACATTCAATTTATTGCATAATTTACATTTCCTTCCAAAAATACTTTTGGCACATGTATATGACTAATATTTATTTATTAATTCAACTTTAGTAACTGTATTACTCAAATTCTCTGCCATTCTTTTCAATCTTCTTGATCTGTCAAGAACAAAAGAGGTATTTTAAAATCCCCCAGAATGATCATCTTTCTATAAATTATTCCTTTTATTTCATGAAACTTTTGCTTTATGTATTTCAATGCTATTATTCAGTTCACGGGGATTCATCATTGTTATATTGTCATTGAGGATTATAACTCTTCCCAATATAAAATTACATTTCTGCCTAATTTAATGATTTTTTTTTGCTACAAATTCTAATTTACTTGAATTATTTATAATTTTATTTTTAATTCGCAGAAAATATATATATGTATATATATATATATACATGTATATATATATATATATATACCCTGTAAGTTCTAATTTATTTGAAATTTAAAATTACCACCCGATCTCTTTTTTTATTCAAAATAAAGTTGTGAATTCTTAAAATGTTTATGTTTTTCTGTAATATTGTGGGTTTTTGTTCATTTTTTCTTTTATAAGTAGCTCTATTTGAATTGTTTTGTATTCAAGATCATTTTTAAAAAAACCTTTAAAGAAGGATTTTTTAATGTCTCACTACGAGCTTTTATGTCATGGTAGATGCATTTGCCCTTCTCTGACATATTCATAAAAACTGTATGTAATGCACTAAGTTTTAGTCCTTGATGTATATTAAACCAATACAATTCACTTTTTTTTAGAGCTTCTGAGTTTATTCATCTCCAGTGGGGCTAGAATTTGTAATCGTTTTTAAGAGTTTTAAGTGATTTTAGTATGCAGACAAAGTTGATATCCACTGATTTAATCTGTATTTTAAAATAGTAAAAACTTATACAAAAATAAATATAAAGTTTCTTTTTTGGTGAAAACTCATGCACATATGCTAAATACCATGTGGGTACACTTCGGGATTCCTGAAGTACAGGAGTGGATTCCTCCTGACCTTGCCCTTATGAGTACAATGGGTACAAGCTATGTTTCCTTTTCCATAGAGAGCTGAGCAAAGGGAACAGAGTAGGACAGAACCAACTTATACACAAGAAATTCTGGAGCCTCTGTGTGAATTTCAAAAGTAATAGAGTACATAAAGAATAGCATTGTATCTACTAGAAGCCAGCATTTACTAAGTGCTAAGAACCAATATGCTTATTAACTTGCATGGAATATTGCATGTACTTTGAACAAAAATCCTGTGAATTGGATGTTATTCTTATCTGCAGTTTACATAGGGAGAAACACATTTATACAGATTAAGTAACATACTAAAATATCCTTAGCAGGGAATTGTGGAGCCTGAATGTTAATTCAACAGTCAGACTCTAGGATATACATTTATAACCTCTGTGCTTCTGGAGGGTGAAAAAGTGACTAAGTACTAACACAGGTTCTTTTCTTCTCTTATGTCAGGAGATATGTATTAGTCCATTTTCACACTGCTGATAAAGACATACCCAAGACTGGGAAGAAAAAGAGGTTTAATTGGACTTATAGTTCCCCATGACTGGGGAGGCCTCAGAATCATGGCAGGAAGCAAAAGGCACTTCTTACATGGTGGCGGCAAGAGAAAATAAGGAAGACGCAGAAGCAGAAACCCCTGATAAAATGGTCAGATCTTGTGAGACTTATTCACTACTATGAGAACAGTATGCGGCAAATGGCCACCATGATTCAAGTTATCTCCCACTGTGTCCCTCCCACAACACATCGCAATTATGGGAGTACAATTCAAGATGAGATTTAGGTGGGGACACAGAGTCAAACCATACCATTCTGCCCCTGGCCCCTCCAAATATCAAGTCCTCACATTTCAAAACCAATCATGCCTTCCTAACAGTCCCTAAAAGTCTTCACTCATTTCAGCATTAAGTCTTATCTGAGACAAGGCAAGTCTCTTTCACCTATGAGCCTGTAAAATCGAAAGCAAGTTAGTTACTTCCTTGATGTAATGGTGGTACAGGCATTGGGTAAACACAGCCATTTCAAATGGGGGAAATTGGTCAAACAAAGTAGCTACCAGCCCTATGCAAGTTGAAAATCCAGCAGGGCAGTCAAATCTTAAAGCTCCAAAATAATCTCCTTTGCTGCCATGTCTCAATCTGAGTCATGCTGATGCAAGAGATAGGTTCTTATGTTCTACAGCTCTGCCCTGTGGTTTTGCAGGGTACAGCATCCCTCCCAGCTACTTGCACAGGCTGGCATTGAGTGTCTGTGGATTTTCCTGGCAGACGGTGCAAGCTGTAGGTGGATCTAACTTTCTGGGGTCTGGAGGATGGTTGCCCTCTTGTCACAGCTCCACTAGGTGGTGCCCCAGTAGAGACTTCATGTGGGGGCTGAAACCCCATATTTCCCTTCGACACTGCCCTAGCAGAGGTTCTCCATAAGCACCCTGCCCCTGCAGCAAGCTTCTGCCTGGGCATCCAGGCGTTTCCATACATGTTCTGATATCTAGGTGGAGGTCCCCAAACTTCAATTCTTGACTTCTGTGCAGTCACAGGCTCAATATCACATGGAAGCTGCCAAGGCTTGGGGCTTGCACTCTCTGAAGCAATGGCCTGAGCTCTATGTTGGCCCCTTTCAGCCATGACTGGAGCAGCTGGGACACAGGACACTAAGTCCCTAGGCTGCACACAGCACAGGGACCCTGGGCCCAGCCCACATAATTATTTTCTCCTCCAAAACCTCCAGGCCTGGGATAGAAGGGGATTCTGTGAAGACCTCTGACATGCCTTGTGGATGAACATTTGGCTCCTCATTATTTATGCAAATGTATGCAGCCTGCTTGAATTTCTCCTCAGAAAATGGGTTTTTCTTTTCCTCATATTGTCAGTGTGCAAATTTTCCAAAATTTATGCTGTTTCCCTTTTAAAACTGAATGCTTTAAAAGCACCCAAACCACTTATTGAATGCTTTGCTGCTTAGAAATTTCTTCCTTCAGATACCCTAAATAATCTCTCTCAAGTTCAAAATTCCACAAATCTTTAGGGCAGGGGCAAAATGCTGCCAGTCTCTTTGCTAAAATATAACAAGAGTCACATTTGCTTCAGTTCCCAGCAAGTTCCTCATCTTCATCTGAGACTACTTCATCCTAGACCTTATTGTTCATGTCACTACCAGTATTTTTGTCAAAGCCATTCAACAAGTCTCTAGGAATAAACTTTCCCATGTATTTCTGTGTTCTTCTGCACCCTAAAACTGTTCCAACCTCTGCCTGTTACCCAGTCCCAAAGTCGATTCCACATTTTTGGGTATCTTTTGGGTAGCACTCCACTCTACTGGTACCAATTTACTGTATTAGTCCATTCTCACACTGCTGATAAAGACATACCTAAGACTAGGAAGAAAAAGAGGTTTAATTGGATTTACTGTTCCACTTGGCTGAGGAGGCCTCAGAATAATGGAGGGAGGCAAAAGGCACTTCTTACATGGTGGTGGCAACAGAAAATGAGGAAGATGTAAATGCAGAAACCCCTGATGAAACCATCAGATCTCGTGAGACTTATTCACTATCAGGAGAACAATATGGGTGAAACTGCCCCCACAATTCAAATTATCTCCCACCATATCCCTCCCACCACATGTGAAAATTATGGGAGTACAATTCAACATGAGATTTGGGTGGGGACACAGAGCCAAACCATATCAAGAAGGAAAAAGCCTGAGACTTCAAGTTCTTTTCTTTTAGTATCTTTTGCCTCCTCCCCATAGAAGGACCACCACCTTTTTTTTAATTTGTCAGCTTTATAGCACTTATCACGATGCTAGTTCATGTGCAATTATTGTACATGTATTTTGGGGGGAGTGGATATTGTGTGCCTTCTCATCTAGACTGAGGCTTCTTGAAAGCAGAATTTATATTTGTGGTTTCCTACTGGGTTCTCTGTTTCTAGCATAGTGCCTATTCCATGCAAAACAATGAGTAAATATGTGAATATATTCAAACAGTCATGTGAGAACGAAGGAAGAAAAGGAGAAAAAGACAACAATTGTTTGGAGGAATACATGTGCAGCTGGGAACCCTTTGCTGCTTTCACTCAAATCTGAAAAATATTGATCTTAAGTGTTGGTAAGAACCTCAAATTTGTATGCTCAATGGTCTTACATGGAAGTACAGATATCCTGTAAGTACAGATGTCTTGTCATACTAGAGAGATCACCATAAAAAGGTCACTGAGCCAGACTGAAGTTCAAGATGGCTGAAGTATGATAATTAAGGATATTTTATAACAGAAAAAAAATCATCTTAAAAAAAAAATCCCTTACTTGAGTGGAAACACATATGTATACAACTCTACTGTGTAGCATGATTGCCACAATTTCTCAAATAGGATCTGTGTAATCTGGCCACATAAGGCCATGCAGAGTAATTTGCACTGATCAATTTGATATGCCTTAGACATACAGAAGGACAGAGTTGAGTAAATCTATTTTTAAAAGTATTTCTGCTCTCATAGCCCAGACTTTTACAGTATATGCCATATGGAATTAAAATCAGTATGAAAAAATATAATCAAGAAAAATTATCCATAAATTTTAGAAACTAAAACACTTCTAATTAATCAATTTCTAAAGAAAAAAAGATGAACAAAGTAAAAAGCTGATTGTGTATATCGACAAAATTATAAATCATAAAAATGCTATTAAAAAATCAAAGGCAAAAATAAATAATATTAAGAAGAACATAAAATAACTGCATATACATAAATTTTTTAAAGAAATAGAATGAATACAGATATATCAATAAACATACAATTTTATATTTCAAATTAAATTTCAGGAAATTAATAGATTTCCTAGGAAAAATATAGGGATTAACAGAACTGACTCAAGAAGATTTAATAAAGCCTGATCAGATATGTAACTATTAAATGAAATCAGCAATCACCACCACTCACAAAACTGTAGAAGATCCAGGCAGTTTCATAGTTAAGATTTTTCCCAGCCTTCAGAGACAGGTAACTTCAAATTTATGCAAATTCTCATATAAAATATAAAAATAAAAATGTGTATCAAATCCTGGTTCTGAGCTTAGTATCATCTTCACACACCAAGATAGTACAAGAAAAGAGATATCTAGACCAATCTTCTTATTAATATATACACAAAAGTTTAGGTGAAATATTTGCATCATACATATAGTTTTAATGCAGCATAACCATATAGTGTTTATCTTAGCATGAAGAAGTAATTTAACAATAGAAAATTTAAAGCATAATTTTCCATATTAATAGAACAGAATAGGAGGAAAACAGATTAGGAGAAAAATATAATTAATACCCACGCAAAAGCACTTGATAAAATATAATACTAATTAATTATATATGTTTAGCCTTAGTCTGAAAAAGGGTATTTCCCTAAACTTTATAAAACTTTACAGTTAACAGAAAAGCATTATGATCAGGAATAAGGACATCCATTACCTGTTTATCATTTCATTATTTTTTTAGTAGTCCCAATCACTTCAATAAAACATAAAGAATACATAAAAGAGGTAAATATGTTAGACAATTTCTGGATGATACAATTATAATCTAAATTAAACTATGTGAACTATTTAAAGACTTCAGAAAAGTAGCTGGACACAAAGTTATGGAAAAATTAGTAGCATTCTTATATATTAATAGTAGCATTCCTAAATTTTCAATAATTGGAAAACCTAATTTTAGAACAATGACTATCATAATGTTTTAAAAGTTATAAAGTTCAAAAATAATTTTGAAGAAAAAATGTTGGGATATAATCTACCACATATCAATATTTATTATAAAACTGTAGTAATTACGACAATGCAAAATGGTACAAAAGAACAGAATACAGAACCCAGAAGCAAACTCACATATTATGGAAACATAGTACATTAAAAATATGGGACCTGGCACAGTGGCTCATGCCAGCACTTTGGGAGGCCAAGTCAGGCAGATTGCTTGAACCCAGGAGTTTGAGACCAGCCTGGGCAACATGAAATAACTCCATCTCTACTAAAAATACAAAAAAAAATTGCCAGGTATGGTGGCATGGACCTGTAGTTCCCACTACTCCAAAGGCTGAGGTGTAAGGATCACCTGGGCCAATAAGATGGAGGTTACAGTGAGCAAAGATCACAGCACTGCCCTCTAGCCTGGGTGAGAAAGAGAGACCTTATCTCCAAAAAAAATTATATATATGTATATGAGACTGGGTAATTTATAGAGGAAAGAGGTTTAATGAACTCACAGTTCCACATGGCTGTGGTGGTTCCACAATCATGGTGGAAGCCAAAGGAGTTACAAAGTTACATCTTACATGGTGGCAGTCAAGACAGCTTGGGCAGGGGACCTCTCATTTATAAAACTATCAGATCTCATGAGACTTATTCACTACCATGAGAACAGTGTGGGGGAAATCACCCACATGATTCATTTATTTCCACTTGGCCCAGCTCTTGACACATGGGATTATTACAATTCAAGGTGAGATTTGGGTGGGACACAGCAAAACCATATCATCTACCCCAGCCCCTACCAAATCTCATGTTCTCACATTTCAAAACCAATCATGCCTTCCCAACAGTCCCCAAAAGTCTTAACTCATTTCACCATTAACTCAAAAGTCCACAGTCCAAAGTCTCATCTGAGACAAGGTAAGTCCCTTCCACCTATGAGCCTGTGAGATGAAAAGTAAGTTAGTTACTTCATAGATGCAATGGTTATACAGGCTTTGGGTAAATACACACATTCCAAATGGGAGAAATTGGAAAAATCAAAGGCACTACAATCACCTTGTAAGTCCAAAATCCAATGGGACAGTAAAATCTTAAAGTTTCAAAATGATCTTCTTTGACTCCATGTCTCACATCCAAGCCATGGTGATGTAAGTGGTGGGTTACCACAGCCTTGGGAACATCCACCCCTATGGCTTTGAAAGGCACAGCTCCCCTCCCACTACTTTTATGGCTGTTGTTAAGTGTCTGCAGCTTTTCCATGAGCATGGTGCAAGCTGTTGGTGGATCTGAACCATTCTGAAGTCTGGAAAACAGTGGCCCTCTTCTCACAGCTCCATTAGGCAGTGCTTCACTGGGGACTCTGTGTGGGGCTCCAACCCCACATTTCCATTCCATATTGCCTTAGCAGAGGTTCTCTATTAGGGCCCACCCCTGTTGCAGACTTCTGCCTGGACATCCAGGCATTTCCATACATTTTCTGAAATCTGGGCAGAGGTTCCAAAACCTAAATTTTTATTTTTTTGCACATGCAAAAAAATGTGAAAACCACCAAGGCTTGGCGCTTGCACCCTCTGAAGCAATGACCTGAGTTCTACATTGGTCCCTTTTAGACATGGCTGGGACACAGAGCACCAAGTCCTGAGACTGCACAAAGCAGCAAGGCCTTGGGCCTAGCACATGAAACCATTTTCTCCTTCTAGACTTCCAGGTCTGTGATGGAAGGGGTTGCCATGTAGACCTCTGACATGCCCTAGAGACATATTTTCCATTGTCTTAGTGATTAACATTTGGCTCCTCATTACTTATGCAAATTTCTGCAGCCTGCTTGAATTTCTCTTCAGAAAATTTGTTTCACTTTTCTATCACATCTTCAGGGTGTGAATTTTCTAAACTCTGATGCTCTGCTTCCCTTTGAATGCTTTGCTACTTAGCAATTTCTTCAGCCAGATACCATAAATCATCTCTCTCAAGTTCAAAGTTCCACAGATATCTAGGGCAGGGGCAAAATGCTGCCAGTGTCTTTGTGTAGCAAGTAACCTTTACTCCAGTTCCCAGAAAGTTCCTCATCTTCATCTGAGATTATCTGAGCCTGGACTTTATTGCCAATATCACTATTGGTATTTTGGACAAAGCCATTCAATGAATCTTTGGGAATTTCCAAAATTTCCCACATCATGCTGTCTTCTGAGCCCACCAAATCTCTAGAAGTTCCAAACTGTACCATATTTTTCTATCTTCTTCTGAACCCTCCAAATTGTTCCAGCCTCTGCTTGTTATCCAGTTCTGAAGTTGCTTCCAAATCTTTACAGCAGCTCCCCACTTTTGGTAACAAAATCTTTATTAGTCAGGGTTCTCGAAATGGACAGGATTAATAGGAGATATATATATATATATATATATATATATATATATATATATATATATATATATATATGTAAAGGAGTTTCTTAAGGAGTATTGACTCACACGATAACAAGGTGAAGTTCCAAAAGAGTCCATCTACAAACTGAGGAACCAAGAAGCCAATCTGAGTCCTAAAACCTAAAGTAGGTAAGCTGAAAGTGCAGTTTTCAGCCTGTGGCTAAACGCCTGATAGCCCCTGACAAATCACTCATGTAGGTACAAGAGTCCAAAAGTTGAAAGGTTTGCAGACTGATATTCGAGGAAAGGAAGCATGCAGCATGGGAGAAAGATGGAGGCCAGAAGACTCAACAGGTCTCCTCTTTCCATGCCTGCTTATAGGCTGGCAGGTGAGATGGTGTCCACTCAGATTGAGGGTGGGTCTGCCTCTCCTGTCTACTGACTCAGATGTTAATCTCCTCACAGACACACCCAGGAAACATACTTTGCATTGTCCAATCCAGTCAAGTTGACATTCAATATTAACCATCACTACATATAAATCAGTAAGAAACAGATACTTTATTTAAAAAAATTTGTTAAGATAATTGGAAAAAATAATTTAGACTCCTACTTCACACAAAAATAAATTTGAGATGAAGATAATTAGGATAATCACATTTCCTAAACCAGGAATATTTTTAGTGAGAGTACTAAAAATAATTAAAACTATTTAATTTTGACATAGTTATTTGAAAATATTTGTTTAAAATTATTTTAGTATATTGGTCATAGATAATTTAGTTTTATACAAATATAATTTCAAAAATAAAATTCACTCCAAAAAGAAAAATAGCATATATCCATGTATTGATCAGAAAAGACTTTACATAAATTATCTTAACACATAAGAAAAACATGATTATATTTTGATATTTACATATGTCAACTTTTTTCGCCTCATAGATGTCTAAAGCTATATCATAGGTACTGTTATTCTTTAAAAATTTAATTCTACTGTTTTTAATTTTAACCATTTCCTAAAATAGTCTGCAACATTTTACAAAGTTGCATTCTAGGGATAGTTCTCTATACACGATAATATTTTTATAAAAAAATACTTTCTGGCAAGGTCAGAACAAACTAAATTCACTCAATTCTCTCTCTTTCATTTTTGTTTCTTTTTTCTTTTGTTCTATAATATTTTAACCATAGTACTTTTTTGGGTGCTTTTTACTTTTCTTTGGAGTCTGTTTATTTGCCAAATATTTTATGTTAAAAAATGAAATAAGTTGTTTTAACTTAAGATTACTTTAAATTTTTAGCAAACTGAGATGTTGCAGAATTATAAGTCTTATCAGTTTTACTCCATTCCCAGAGAATATAAACATTTTTATTTAAATTAGAAGAGTCATTAAAACATTATTTCCATAAATTAAGATAAAGATATTTCAAAATTAAATCTTGTATACCATTTCAGGTGTCATTTATACTGTTCCTCTGTAGATTTTATAAAGACAAGCTTGTTTACAAGCACTGTTTTTAAAAGTTTCATTTTACCAAAATTCACAAATCCTGAACTGGTTTAGTACTCTTTTTGTAGAATAAAAAGTTTCCAAAATGATTTTGAATATAATATTGTATACCATTTCAGGTGTCATTTATAATGTATACTGTCATTTATACAGTATAAATATTTTCTTGAATAAAATATTAGCAAATTTTACAAGAAAAATTTATAAATTTATTAAAGTTGAATACATTTATGGAACATCTAGTTAGATTTACACAGTAGATACTCAAAGGGTGAAATACTTATCCACTTGGTGATGATTTAGCAAAGACACAAATCATGCATCTCATAGGCTAGTAACACAACTGGCAACAGAGTATAATATTTTTAGAAATACAAAACATTGTAAGGAGTTAGATTTCCCTGGCTGCTTATATCAGAGAGCACTTCATTGCTATGATAGCCTTAAAAAAAAAGAGAATTGGTAACACTGCACCTAGAAAGGACTAAGAAAAGAAAGAAGGATTATGACTGGCCATCTTTCAGATTTATCATGGCTTAAAGTTGAACTGTGAATATTATACTAGAAGATATATGCTAGGCAATACACTGACAGAAGGTGGAAATTTAAAGACAGGTCCTGCTGAAGAAATAATCAGTAATTCTAATGAAACTATTAATCATAATACTTCATTATGTAATAAAAAATCTGAGAAAATTTTAAAACATTTGGAATGTGTTTGGCAGAATGGGACATACGGTCTCCCTAATTAAAGACCTAAATATGTAAAACACAAACTTAAAATCTTTAGAAGAAAATATAGAAAAATATCTATCACCTTGGAGTAGAGACAAATATATCAAAAAAGAGAAAAAAGCCCAATATATAAAAAAATTACTGACAAAAATAAACAGACCCAATAAAAACAGTAAAAAGAGAAGATACAGACAGCAGAAAGATATTTTTAAAATATATAACAGATAAATTTGGAGTATCCAGGTCATACAAAAACTCCTGCATTGTACATGAAAAACACACAAACACCCCAATTTTAAATGGAATCTATATATTACATATACATATACATATATATAATCTGTATGTAGATGTTTATACATATATCTATTTCTCATGCTTATATATGTGAATTACAGAATAAACATCAATGTAAGTTAAATATGTGAAAAGATATTCAAATTCACTCATGGTGAGTGTATATTTCTAAAAGTCTGACAATACAAAGTATTGTGAAGGTATGAATACAGAGGATTTCTCACATATAAAATGATATTATTTTGAGTGTAATTTGAAAATACCAATAACCACTGAAAAAGTACCTAATAAACAATCTAGCATTTCTTCTTCTAAGTTTATACCCTAAAGAGTTTTTCATGCAAGTACATAGAGTTAAGTACAAAGATGTCCATTATATCATTAATTGTAATAAGAAATAACTGGAAACAAGCTAAATATCCTTTAATGAAAAAATGGATAAATTGTGGTTTATTTACAGGGCATAAAACCTCACCACTACAAAGGTTATTAAATTTGACATATATATATTAATACTATATTATTACAAAACCAGCATTTATACCACATAAAATGTTTCAAGATTCATTCATGTTAGTACATATAAATCAAGTTCTTTCATTTTAGCTGCTGTATGATTTCCATAATTACATAATTTGCATCTTTCACTCAATATTGTTTTTAAATGATATGTAAATCATGATATATTCCGTAGAATTTTAAAACACATAAATCAATTTTCTTCTATTGTGAAAGATGAACACATATTTGGTAACCATAGAAACAAAACAGGCATGCTACACTTCAGGATTGTGGCAGAAATTAGGAAAGTGAGAGAACGAAATGGGAGAGGGGTACGAAGTGTCTTGAGCTGAGTCTTTAATGTATTCTTTCTTAAAAAAATGAGGGGAAGAGGAAGAGATTTGAAGCAAATATGACAAAAATCTGTTCAATCTGGGTGGTAGGTATTGACAAAGATTCTCTGCTTGACCAAACTTTAGTCAGGCTCCTGACCCTTCTCCTAGGTGCCTCTGTGCACTTTCTTGTAGAATGCAGTTTTAGGAAAGAGCCATACTAAATCAGTTTAGCATGAAACCTCCACATTTAGTATACAATCACCATCAGCAGTTGATTGAATTCCTCATCCTCCACCATCCCCCTGGTGATGTCTTATTACCCTGGCCTGTCTTCAGCAAAGTTGGCTTACCCAGAATCTCCCTTACCCCTGATGTTTCCTCTTAGTAATTTTCCAACCACTGACCTCCATCCTGCTCCTTGACTGTAAGTTCTCACTTGCCCATGATTTATTCAGAGTTGGGCCAACTCTCTCTCTCTTCCACTACAAAATCCTAATGTAGTGGTCCCTATGCCTAAAGCAGTGGTCCAGAATAAACTCTTACCATGCTTTACCAAGTATCATTGAATAATTTTTTCTTTAACAGTACATAGGTGTACTGTTTTACTATTCTCTGTGTTTTTCTGAATGTTTGAAATATTTCATTGTTTTTTAAATGGTTTCATATGGAAACATTTTAATTACCCAAATCAAGAATAAAACTATATCTTCTGATATTTCCCTATGTAATAGGATATTAGTGTCCTCTTTTTAAGAAATATCTGCCCTTCCACAATTTTTAACATTGGACTTCGTTTTAAATCCTGAATTTTATATTGCAGTTATTCTTATTATGGCATACTTTTACAGCTTGAGGTTTATTTTCCAAAATAATTTTTTTACAATATTTGCACAACTGCCTCACTATTTAAATGGTCTTCATGAATGTTGCTAATAATTTTACACCTTGTTTCTCATTCATCAGTTCTTAATTTTGATATATTTCACAAATGGCGGATACATTTTTCAAATAATTATATTTTCAGAAAGAATACAAGGCTGTTATATTTTTTATGTCCTTGCATGTATAAGAGTATATTTCTTTTTCTGTCTTACATGAATAGCAACATGGCTAGACATATAATTCACGGGTTAGGCTGTTTTCTCCTCAAAATGATATACAGTTGATAATCATTTACTAACCTTTAGGAATACAGAGAGGTGTTAAGCCAGTCTAATTTTTATTTGTTAAAGACTCTTAGTTTGTCTTCTGCTGCAGTCTTGTAGCTTATGTTCTGTTATTTTGCAATTCAAGAAAGTTTTCCAGATTGGCATTAGTTTATTTTTATCATTAATTCTGCTTAGACTATGGTGAACTTTTGATGAGTGTAATTCGGTCTGTTTCATCTTCAGGATGTTTCCTTCAATTATATTTCACATGTTTAAATGTACTTCATGTAATTGTTTTGGTTTCTTCCTTAAGAATATAAATACTTAATTTTATATTAGATTTCTATTCTATTGCCTTTCCATGGAGAATATTTTTTATTATGATTTTAACTCATTATCTTCCTTTCTCTACCTCTGTTTGAGCTTTCCATGTTTATATTCCATATTATTGATTTGTTTTCTCTAATATCAGTATTATAACATTATTTCCAAAGTAGCTTTTAATTTTGAAATTGCATTTTTGTATCTATGATACTTTGTTTTACCCAAACAAACCTCATATTCATCTCAGCCTTTGCATCCATACCCAGCTCTCCATGTTTTCCAACAAAGCAAATGTTGCAAATAGTTTTATTTCTGCTTAATCTCCATTTGGTTCCTATTAGCATCATTATTTTATACCTCCACTCCTAGCAAGGAATGAAGAATATTTGGTGCTGTTATCTTTATCCAAATTTTCCATTGTCTAGTGGCATTCATTGCTATACCCTGATTGACCATATAGAATCTTCTTCTGTTCTTATGACAAGGTTCTCAGCACTTTTAGTCAGTGCAGTATGTAAAAATCTAATATTCTCATCATTCTTTACTGTTACCAGGTTTTTGTCTCTTCCCTCATCTAAGGAGACAACTTATTCAAAGGTGCAGTATGCCATTTTTAGCAAATCCCTTCACCATTTATTGGCAAATATAATATCAGAACATAGAAGGGTAAGTAACAGTGGGGGAAGAATAAACTGGGTTCTTCCGGAAGAAGTACTCATGCAGCTTTAAATAGGCTGGTCAATCATCACTGTTTAAAATAAATCTACCCAAATATATCTATTCTGAGATAGAATCCAGAGAAAAAAGAATAGCTAAAATTTCCTTCTATCTACTTCTTGGGTAACAGACTGCTATTTCTCAGAGAATGTGTAAGTTAAATTTGTGCTTCTCAATGAACTCTTTGATACTCTTTTTAAACATCTATTGATATACAAAGAACTTTACAAATTTAATGTATATAATTTGATGAGTTTTTACATGTGCAAACACCTATGATACCATCACCACAATCAAGGTAATAGACATATGTAACATGTTCCAAAGTTCTCATGTCCCTTTGTTTTGTTGTGGTTGGTTTGGCTTGCTTGTTTAGTTTGTTATTGTGGTGGTTGTTATTTTGTTAAGAACACTTAACATGAGATCTATACTTAACAAATTTTGAAGTGCATAATGCTGTATTATTAACTATAAAAACTATAATGTATAACAGATCTCTAGAACCTATTCATCTGGCATAACTGAAACTTCATATCCACTGAACAGCAACTCCCCATTTCTCTCCTCCCTACTCCTGGCTACCACGAATTTATTCTCTGTTTCTATGAGTTTGACTATTGTAGATTACTCATATAAGCGGAATCATCTGTTATAAGTTTGACTTGAGGTGCTTTGGCATTTGTATTAGTCTGTTTTCACACTGCTATAAAGAACTGCTTGAGACTGGGTAATTTATGAAGGAAAGAGGTTAAATTAACTCACAGGTCAGCATGGTTAGAGAAGCCTCAGGAAACTTACAATCATGGCAGAAGGCAAAGGGGACACAAGGCACCTTCTTTACAAGGTGGCAGGAAGGAGAGTGAATATAGAAGGAACTACTGTGCACTTACAAAATTGTAAGATCTCCTGAGAACTAACTCACTATCACAGGAACAGTATATGGGAAACTGCCCCCATGATTCAATTACCTCTACCTGGTCTCTCCCTTGACACATGGGGATTCAGAGGATTGCAGGGACTATGGGATTATAATTCAAGGGGAGAGTCTGAGTGGGAACACAGCCAAACCATATCAATATTCTTTGTTAATAGAAGTCATTTCTGGATTTTAACATAAACTTGCCTGTCAAGCCCTTGTTTTTGGTTCTATTATTTTTTCACTTTTTAATATAAGTTCACAGAAACCGTTGGGAGAGCAAATGTAAGGGCCTAGTAATTTGACTCCTGCTCAAACAATGAATGCAAATTATTAACAAGTAAAATAATTTGCATATGCTTTAAAAAATACCAGATATATTTTAAAAGTAAACTGGTTCAAAAGCAGAATTTTAAATAATATCTACAAAGCAGATGTCTCCTTTCTGCTTGTATATTTAAATCATAATCAAACTGTGCTTTTGTTTCTGTAACTCCAGATATTTGAAGTTATAGAAAAACATTAATGAAAATCTGTGAAAATTTCAAATTCACTAGTTTATTCAAATAATGTAGGTGTTTAAACATATTAGTAACAGATATTGACATGGTTTTGTTTTGTCTCCACCCAAATCTCATCTTGTATTGTAATCCCCATAATCCCCAGGAGGGACCCAGTGGAAGGTAATTGAATCATGGGGGCAATTTCTTCCATGCTGTTCTCCTGATAGTGAGTGAGTTTTCATGAGATTTCATAGTTTTATAAGCAACTGGCATTACCCTAATGGCACTCATTCTTTCTCCTACTGCCCTATGAAGAGGTGCCTTCCACTATGATTATAAGGTTCCTGAGGCTACCCCAGCCATGTGGAACTGTGAGTCAATTAAATCTGTTTTCTTTATAAAGTACCCAGTCTTGAACATTTCCTTATAGCACTGTGAAAACCAACTAATACAGGCATTATATCAATAGGTATGGTCATATCATGATATAGATACAATTACAAATGATATACATCCATATCTATATCATATATATATATTCATATATACTCACACTCTGAACTACACACTCGTGAGAATTTTACAATTCAACTTTTCAAATGTATTAAGCAAGCATTTAATATACCCTATGTGCTCTGAGAACTGAAAAGATGAAAGAGATAAAGTAGGTAACTAGAGGTTTTTAAATATTTTTACTACCATGAGAAATGATAAAAAGGATAGTTTTTATTCACTGAGTCATTTTGTTTGCAAATATTTGATGCCTATAATGTGCCAAGTACTGTGCTGGCACTGGACGCTGTACACCGTGGGAAGAAAACATAGCTGCTCCCATGATGGGTGAGAAATGGGACTGGGAAGGAGGGAAAGCCACATATTGAGAATGGTCAAGTAAGTGTTAATACTAAGAGGATATATGAAAGATATGTCTGGCAGAAGAGAAATACTCTGACTTAAGGAAAAGCATAGCATAGCATAGCATAGCATAGCATAGCATAGCATAGCATAGCATAGCATAGCATAGGAGTCAAACGCAGCCTAGAGTAGGGATTGGGAGAGTCACAGTGGATGCAGTTGAAAATATAGCAGGAGTTGGACCATACATGGCCACAAAGGCAAAGAGAAAGATGCTGGCATTCTTTTTAAAGTGTAATAGGAAGCCATTGAAGAATTTTAAGCAAGTAATGAGATGTATTTTGTAGTATAGCAGAGATTTTTTTTAAAAAATCTATAGTGTAGCTATGCATGGATTTAAAAGGAAAGATGGAATGTTTCACAGAAAACTATAAACTATAAAAACCTACAAAAAGATTCTAGAACTGAAAAACACAAACATTAAAATAAGATTAGACAAAGCTGAGAAGGGAAGTAGTCAACAAAGGATAAGTCAGAAGAAAATTTCCAGATGGAAGCAAAAAAGACAAAAAGATGAAAAATAACAAAGGAGCATATGACACACATATGACACAAAAATTTGAAAAAGATTGGATAAAGTTCTGTAGAAGAAGCAATATTTGAAAAGATGACAGAAAAGAATTGTTTGGGTGATGTTTCAAACTAAAGACATCAAATCATAGATAATAAAGCCCTAGCTAGGCTGAATCTTAAAAATATCACACCCAAGCATATTACTGTGAATCTGCTGAAAATAAAAGATGAAGAATAAATCTATAAAGCAGCCAATTCTGGCAATAATAAAATCATGTTACCTGCAAAGATACAACAAGATTGATAATTTTTCACGGAAAGACACAAATAAAGTCAATGGTACCTCTAAATGTGGAAAGAAAATAAATGCCAACCTAAAAGTAAAAATTGCCTTCCAAATGAGAGGAAAATGAAGACATTTTCAAAAATGAACAGAGTATTCCTTAGCATCAGTCCCACATTAAATGGCATGTTTCATGGTGAAGGAAAAAGATAACAGAAGTTCAGAGATATGGGAAAGAATAAAGAGTAATAGGAAGGGAAAATAAGTAAGTAAACACATAATCAAGAAAAGGTGAATGTCTAGAAAACTGAAAAAAAAAAGCACTCCTCATAGGGACCATAATATATAACCCACATATCTTGCAATCTCTAGAGAGCCTACTAAAAAGATCTTAAAAGCATAAAGCTAGGAAACCAATGGAAAGGAAACCTGGAATAATAAAAAAATGTTTAATATATCAAAAATCAGACAAGAAAGAAGACAGATAAAAAATAAATTAGTCAGAAAACAAGATGTAAAATTGTAAATTTAAAAACAAAAGCAGTAGTAATCATAAGACTGTATATTTTTAAGTACTTAAAAGTACTTTTGAGGGGTCTTCTAAGAAGCTAATAATCTATTTCTTAATAGGTGATGGTTGCTTAATTTGTCTATTCATTTTGTTATGTTTTCTAAAACTTTTTGTATAAATTAATGTTATCTTTAAAATCTATTTCTTTAAATATCAGAAGAAATTGCAATAATCTCTCTGAGGTTACTGGAGAACTGAGCTAATTTGTTATCATTGGAGATGGAAAAGAGTGTATGGGTTTGAGACTATTTTATAAAAAACAATAGAAGCTACAAGAGGCATCTCTGGATTGCATGAGGGAGAGAGAAAATAATATAAATTTTGTTTGTTAGTTTTGATAGTATTAACCATAATATTGTTCACTAGTTACTACTTTCAGACAAAAGAAAACAATTTTATTCTGTGTCAGTAGTCACTTATCCACTTCTAAATAGAGTTAAGGTTTTAGAGAACTCCTAAAATATATATTTTCATTTTAGTGCTTTTTAACTTTATTTTATAATAATATATTAGTCTCCTTGGTATAGGTAAGGTTGAAAAAGAGGCAGCAAGATACAATTAGAGAAGCCTCCCTTTCAGCAGTCCACATTACAACTCAGAAAGAATGTTCCATGTATTACACAGAAAATCAAGGGAAATTTCAAATCAGTCTTCACTTTCAAAACTGCTAGGAACTTTACGTAAGCTTTAGGATGACCTTAAATTTCAATTTAAATAATTCTAACTGCAAAAAATAAAAATAAAAAGTTAAAGTTGTTCATTTTACCAATAAAAATTATTCTGATAAAATATACCAGGTAGAATTATTGAAACCTGAACTTGTGAAATATTGATTTGTATGTCAAGGGAGATGAGAGGGTTATTTCTCAAACACTTTAACAAACCACCCTCAAATTTGCTGTGGGACCCTTAGCTGATCATCTCAAAATAAAATTGTTTTTCTTTCACTTTCACAAGGTACTTATGGGTGACTCAAACTATATTCTAACATTAAGTACAGCAGATTTCCAGTCCCATTGCAGTGGCAATAATGATGAAAGGACCAGAAGGGAAGCCTGAGATCAGTGCATTTGGTGAACTCTATGTTGTGTTCCAGATTGGTGTCTCAAGAGAGGAACAATATCCAGGACTGATTCTCGGACTTAGATAACATGCCCTGCAATATTTAGGAAGGGATGATACCATGCATAGGATTGGAGAAGCAACTGGAAGACCGAGCATATGAGCTAGTAAGAGTATGTCTGCCATGGCTGAAGAAGGCAGGAACAACTCAATTTCACCAATATAAATATAGAATCTGGAAGGTGTGCTGAGAAAATGTTCCATCCTATGCAGTTCTAGATTACTGAAATCTTTAGAAACGAAAGGAAAGAAACTATGTGATAGATATAGCACTTCTGGGTTAAAAAAAAAAAAAAAGCAATGTTTAATGTCATTTGAATTTTTATCCTAAAAAAGCAAGTGAGACTCTCACAAAGACGATGCTGCTTCTCCTTGTAATTTAAAAAAATATCATTTGGTGGTATGTGTTTAAATATGTTTAATAAGGTAACCTTAATTTATTGAATAAATACTGACATTTGCTCTTCAAACGGTTTAAGAGAAGCATTATATTAGTCCATTCTCTCATTGCTAAAAATAAATGCCCTGATACTGGGTAATTTATAAAGAAAAGAGGTTTAATTGGCTCATGGTTCCACAGGCTGTACAGGAAACATGGCTGGGGTGGCCTCAGGAAACTTTCAATCACAGCAGAAGGCAAAGGGAAAGCAGACATGTCTTAGATGGCCAGAGCAGGAGGAAGAGAGAAAAAGGGAGGTATCACACAGTTGGTTTTTTTTTTTCTTGGAGACAGTGTCTTGTTCTATCAACCAGGCTAGAGTGCAGTGGCAGATCGTGGCTCACCACAACCTCCACCTCCCAGGTTTAAGCGATTCTCCTGCTTCAGCCTCCTGAATAGTTGGGATTATAGGCACCTGCCAACACACCCAGCTAATTTTTGTGTTTTTAGTAAAGATGGGATTTTGCCCTGTGGCCCAAATTGGTCTTGAACTCTTGACCTCAAGTGATCTGCCTGCTTTGATCTCCCAAAGTACTGGGATTCCAGGTGTGAGCCACCATACTCAGCCATGTGCCACACACTATTAAACAACCAGATCTCTCAGCATTTTCACTCATTATCATGAGAGAAGCACCCTGAGGGAAATCTGCCCCCATGAGCCGATCACCTCCCCCTAGGCCCCAACTCCAACATTGAGAATAACAATTCAACATGAGATTTTTTGGGTGAAGACAGACTCAAACCATATCAAACACAAAAGACTTTCTCCTTAATTTTATGGTTTTAAGTGTGATGACAAACATAAATTAAGATTATATTTAGGGTGAAGGCTTCGATGCTGATGTTAAATTTTGTATTTTTTAAATTTATGTGAATAACATGGTTATATATTTCTACTGTTGGCAAAATTGAGTTCATTTCTCTGTGAATATTTGAAAACCACTGATATTCTTGTTTTAAGTGATAGTATGGTGTAAAATAGGAATGATTACTTAATTTTGATTTGAAATATGTCTATGTCCTACAGATTTTGGATAGCTTAAAGGAGAAATGAGAATGAGTATACTGGAGTCAGAGTAGCTGCTCTATTTAGGTGGTAAAGATAGTGAATGTTCCTAAAGGACTTGGATGCAAGGATGTAAAGTACACTCACCAGCAGATTGCTTCTTAGTTATTCTTAGAAGAAACATATGTGGTATCAAGGCCTGCCAGAAAATAATTTACATAGTTCTCTATAGCAGTAGGAACTACTGATTTTCGATTGCAAACCAATACAATAAAAGAGAAAAATTAGATTGAGAATGAACATAACACTTAAAAATATATTCTTTTATGAATATATTGGTTAATATTTTCCAATTGTGGTTGATATTTTAAAATGTTTTAAATTTAAAAATAAATGAACAATCTTCAATTATTTTTTAAATAGTATGTTAGTTAAAAATATTATAAAGATGTTATAAAAATATGCCTTATCATGGGTATACCTATGTAACAATCCTGCAAGATCTGCATATATACCCAAGAACTTAAAGTATAATTCAAAATATATATATAATAATAATAATAAAATATGTCTTATTTTTGAGTTTAAACTTTTACTGTAAAATATATGCATTTTCTGGGCACTAAACACTTTCATTTTACTTATTTATAATTGAAAAATAAACACTGTATGTATTTATTATGTACAACATGCAGTTTTGAAATATATATATATATATATATATATATATATACTGTCAAATAGCTAAATAGAGCAAATTAACCTTATATATCTTTTTTTGTGGTGAAAACACTTAAAATCTATTCTTTTAGCAATTTTTCAATAAAGAATTATGTATTTTAAATATAGAAGTTGCAACTGGAGAAAGCAAAATATTTTAATATTAGTTTAAATTAATTAAAATATGGTTTAAAACTTTCCAATTTCCATATAATTGTATGTGAAATTCAGTTTTATAATAGCATCATTAGAAGTCTAGGTAGCATAATGACTGGGACTCAATTTCCAATCCAAATTTTGTTAATACCAATAATGAGTGCCTGCCATGTGAGAAATCACAGTACAAAGTAATTTCCTATGTTAAAAAAATCCTCAAAACAACACTAAGAAACCAATATAATGCCCAGTTTCAACAATGATGAATCTGATGTCCTGCATTGTTAAATTACTTCACAATGTTATCATTGCTATTAAACTTCAAAATAAGAAATAGAACTACATTTTCTGATTCTAAATAAATATGCAATGATTTTCAATGTTAATGAAAATCTATTTTGACGAAACTATAGATGAAGATATATTAGGGAACAATTTTTGTAAACTTTAAATTCTCCACCTGCAATACTTCTGGTGGATGCAACTGTCATTAGTAAACTAAAATGAATGAATTTAACACCAACATGAGCCTTATAAGCCAAATTGGTATAAATATTCCAAAATAGCAAATGCAATTTCTCTTTCTTAAGATTCTTTCCATATTATACAGGTTTTACTGAACAAAATATTGAAAATTATTTAGAATACGTGATTTCTCTACCCTATGAGGAAAATATTAAAATTTTTAAAATAGGCCAGGCACAGTGGCTCACGCCTTTAATCCAACATTTTGGGAGCCAAGGCAGGTGGATCACTTGAGCTTAGGAGTTTGAGACAAGCCTGGGCAGCAAGGTGGAGTCCAGTCTCTACAAAAAATACAAAAATTGGCCAGGCATGATAGTGTACACCTGTGGTCCCAACTACTCAGGAGGCCGAGGTGGAAGAATCGCTTGACCACAGGAGGTTGAAATTACAGTGAGCCGTGAGTGTGCCACTATTCCAGACTGAGTGACAGAGCAAGACCCTGTTTAAAAAAAAAAAAAGAAAAAGAAAAAAACAAAAAACAATGCAAAACAAAGCCTTAAAATATTTTTGTTCTTTACAAAGTTTTACATAATCTAAATGTATTCCTGAATGAATATTCAATTTAATTCATTTCAACACACAGTTATTGAGTCAGCCATATGCCAAGGACTTTAACAGACAATTTAGGGTGTACAGTATTCTCCCTTATTCATGGAAGATATGTTCCAAGACACCCAGTGGATGCCTGAAACTGCATAAAACCAAATCCTACATATACTATGTTTTTTTCTATATATACATATATGATAAAGATTAATTTATCATAAATGCATATATATAGGAAAAAACAATTATTGTTTATTAAACACAATAACAGCAATAATAAAGTGGAACAATTCTAACAATATACTGTAATAAAAAGTTATATAAATCTGGTTTTTTTCTCTTTAAAAATGTCTTATTGTACTCTACTCACCAATTTTTGGATCATGGTTGACAGTGGGTGACTGAAATTGTGGGTAGCAAAACCATAATAAGGGAGGACTACTGTACAAAGATAAGTAAAACCATTCCCAAACTGAAGATGTCTTCTTATATCACATACAGAGTTAGACACCGTAAAGGGTAGCAAAGAGCAGCTGCTATGGAATGGCAATTTTATAAAAAATACCAGAAGTCACTCAGTCCTGAGAACTTGGAGCTCCAGTTCAGTAGAGTTGATAGATACTGCTGAGCTTGTGTCTTCAAGTAAAGTCCTAGAAGGCCATGGGTTAGACTAACAACCACAAATTAGGACCAAGGACAAACAGAAAATAGACCACCCTAGTAACAAACTATAGAAATGATCCCTGGACTTCATGACTAAAACACCAAAAGCATTGGCAACAAA